>VDFB02373365.1:113179566-113207574 GCA_007258455.2 Sequoia sempervirens | reverse complement strand
GGTGAAAATGTTGGAATTGAAGATGTTGAACATAATATTGAACCAAGTGAAAATTATGTTTCACCAAATTACATGAGAAATGAAGAACCTTATGTGGAAGAAAGACATATTCCAAATTCAAGACCTTCAAGAACCCCTAAATGGTTACTTGAAATTGATAAGAACATTATAAACAATTTTGAAGGAAAGAGGTCAACACGAATGGTTTGGTTGTGGGCTATGCAAATTTTCGACCAATATTTTAGCAATAAGACATTGACCAAGAAATTCCAACTTTTTGTACAATTGCTAAAGATACAAAAGATGAGACCTTTGCTATCCAAATTGAAGATTTGTGTGAACAAGAAGACCAAAAAGAATTCTATTATTGTCAAAAATATTTTTAATTCTCTCAATTCTGTTGGAAAAAATAACAAAGAAAAAGATAAGAGAGCTGCTCAGAGAGTCATTACAACCACCCTAGTAAGCCATCAATTGAAAAAGGCTTGCTTTATGAGACAAACTTGTATTGATTTTGACATAAATCATAAAACTTAGGATATATCACTTGCAAGAAGAGAAAGAATAGATGATCCTCTTCAAAATGATACATGGGATTTTTCCAGGAGGCTTCCACATGTTGATAAGAAGCTAACTGATAATGTAAAGCAAGTAATTTAGTAATTTTGGCATGAGATCTCTAGAGTATCACCCAATGCAAAGGATGTTTTAAAGCTAAGAATTGTAAATCAAGACCATACACTGCATCCAAAACATTTTTAGGAATCAAGCCAAACAATGTTCAAAAAATTTATTGAAACAAATCCAAATATGGAAATCTCACAAAGGACTTTTGAAGGTTTGAAGCCATTTTATTGTGTGCCTCTTAAAATTCGTAATACTTGTTGCAAATACAATGTGCATTTTTCAATGTACCATGAACTATTATCCTATATCTTTTCTACTTTGCATACTAATGAAATTTTGTAGGAGTGTGGTGCAATGCATCTTCTGAAATCATCAAGGGACTTGCTAGATCCATTTTTATGTTCTAGAGATGACAGTTACCTTTTCTATAAAAATGATTGTTTAAATGTGAAGTGCTCACAATGTGGTGGCTTGTCAAAGTTTGTTCAATGTTTTCATGAGGGTTCTGAACATGAATTTGGAAAGAAGCTTGTTGAGAAAAAGAGATATGAGATAGTCAAATATACTTTGCAAAGTGGAGGTGAAGGTTCTAAATGCGAGTTTGTTACAAAAGAATGCAATGTTGTTGATTTTATTTCATATTTTAAGGAAAATATTTTCTACAAGTATAAAGGCATAGCCATAGGTTTCAATGGTTGGATCAACAATTTAGGATGTGTAAGGACTCTTTTTCGATTGGCACTATTATATCAGTGGTTGATTTTGCAGAAAACTACACATTGCAACCACAAAATGTGGTACATTCTCAGTATTACAATTCCATTCAAATTGTTATTTTTGTCCACATAACATATAAACATGCACCTGATAGTAAAAAAGAGGATTGAAAGATAATCAAAGAGCATCATTTTTTATATGAGTGATGATAGATCTTACTCGTCTGAGTATGTCCAACATTGTTTCAAGAATTATTTTGAGTTCATGCAGGAGCATGATATAGCAGTGGTCCGACATCTCATTTGGTCATATAACTGCATAGGTCAATTTAAGAATGCTCGTATGTTTTATTGGTTGAGTAGAATGCATGTAGAGAGGGGTGTACCTCATATTTGGAGTTTTTTTTAATTTGGGCATGAGAAAGGGGAGCATGATGGAGCAGGTGCATGTGTAAAGAGAGCTATAGTTAAGGAGAAATTGAAGATTTTAGGAGAAAAATTTAGTGATGCACGTTCTATTGTTGATTGGTGTAGTTCAACATTGTCATAGGGAGGGACACTTGATTCAATAGTGTGTAGATTCTTCTGGTGGGTTGAGGAGGGTATAGTGGAAGGTAGATTGGATTATCATACAATCAAATATTCTTCAAAGATGCATTCATTTCAAAGCTTAGATGCAAGCACATGGACCATTTGGACACGAGAGTTGGCTTGTTTTTGTCAGAGTTGTATTCAGTGTGAATGGGATCAATGCGAGTCAAGTGAGTGGATGCATACATGGGTTCCACAGTATCTAACTCCTTTATCTTAAACAATATCCATGACAAATGACACAATGGAAAGTTTAGTGGATTATGATCATCTTTCAAATCTACTATAGCTAGGATATGTTTTTGTAGTTGTTGCACCGCAGGGGAATGAAGAGAGATTAGACTATTGGTTGGCTCAATTTTTATGGGTAAAGCATAAGCTAACACAATCGATGGAAGATGATGATGGGTTCGTGTATCCTACAGGTTTAGTTGTGGTTGCGGGAACTTGGTTGTGAACATACATGATTAGAAAGAATGGCATACCTGCATTCAAAGACTATGAGAAACACAAAACCATTCTGATGTATTCGCACCTTGTTATAGCAACAAATGTTAAGTTGTTGAAGCATCACACCAAAATAAAGACAAAACAACTATGAACACTTAGTAATGTTGATCATGAAGCAATATTGGATACTCTTAAGCAAAGAGATGACCCTTTAGGCACACTTGAATAGCATATTCAAGAATGGAAGGTACAATGCTTAGGTTCGTTATGCTTAAGTTCATTGGTGTTCTTTATTTAATACTGATATTTTGTATGCTATTGCAATGTAGGCATCTTTAATACTAATATTTTGTATACTCTTGCAATGCAAGTGTCTTTAATACTAATATTTTGTATACCCTTGCAATGCTTTTTCATGAGAATTCTCCTTATTTAATGATTGCAACCTGACCATCCTAAGAAGGTAATATGCACTATGTCAATGTGATTCACTTCATTGTCAATATAGTATTGACTTTTCTTGATGGTTGTCACATATATTGTTCTCCTTTCCTTCTTGTGATTAATATGAATATCCTATAATGTGATTAATATGATTCTTTTATTATACTTTTAATCTACCTTGCATCTGCAAAAGGGGACCATACCTGATTAGAATAATATAGATTTGTTATTCAAAGCATATTTTATAGTTTGCATTACCAATTCATCATCATTCAAGTTGTTTAGAATGATATAGATTTGTTAGTATAAGCATCTTTTCTATTGTGACAATATAGATTTCTCAATTGAAGTATATTGTGATATTCCTAGCATGATTGATAATGGACTTGCTACAACAATAGCCATCTCTGATCTTTTGGGAGAGGTATGTGACATATTACAATAATATAGATATTTTATTGTAAGCATCTTTTATAGTTTGCATTACCATTCCATCATCAATTAGGTCATTTAGAATAATATAGATTTGTTATTCTAAGCATCTTTTCTATTGTATGTAGTTTTAACTGCTACCTTGATGGTTTGTATAGGTGCTTGTCACTCCAGAATGTCAATATGTTACTCTTGTGGAAGACTGTGCTAACCGCGAAGGAAATGCATGCTCTATTTCCTTCCCTTACTGGGAAATGACTATGTATTAGGGTCGTTTGTTGTATGTCTATGTGGCATTTTGTAAATCTTATATTTGATAGCAATTATTGAATGATAATAGTATGCATATTATGTACACTTTACGTGTATTTGATTATATACTTTACAACTTATGTGTATATTTTGTCACTTATGAGTATTCCAATGTATACTTTACGACCTAGATGTTTTAATGCCTATACTTTGTATTCATGTGTGTAGTTCATAACTTAAGTTTATGTGAGTATTCTAATGTATAATTTATGACCTACATATTTTAATGCATATACTTTGTATTTCACTTACTCGTGAGGAACAAAATGAACCCTAAACCCCTTTGCGCCTTTACATCGCATCCATCTGACCCTTTTTCCATCAACTGAAAACTCGACACCACAAGAAAATGTCTTAGAGATATCAAAAACAAAGATAGTTTATTATAGAGGGTCCCAACATGATCCCATAGCCTCATATGGAGAGTCTATAAGCATCATGGTTTCCAAGAAATGGCCCTTCAAAGATTACTACCTTATAGCACTTTGGACTCTTAAGGGAAATCACCAGTCTAATGTATCTCAAAGTGATTCAGCATATTTAGGTACAAAAGAGGACCATCCCTAGCATAAACATACCCATCCAGATGTGTTGAAATGGTCTGTTTGGTCCTACGAGTTGCAGAACGAAAGTCACACCACTGTGCAACTTTACACTGCTTGCATCTGACAACTTTTCCTCAACTGAAAACTCGTCACCATAGGAAAATGCCTCCAAAATAGAAAAAAATGAGAGATAATATTGTAGAGTGTCCCAACACAATCCCATAGCCTCAGATAGAGAGTCTATACGCATCACAGTTTCAAAGAAATAGCCCTTCAAAGATTGTTGTCTTTTAACACTTTAGACTCTTAAGGGAAATAATGGGTCCAATGTAGCTCAGAGTGATTCAGCATATTTGAGTGCAAAATAGGACCATACCTAGCATAAACGTACCCATCTGGATGTGTTGGAACAATTTTTTTGGTCATACAAGTTGTAGAACAAAAGTTGCACCACTTTGCAACTTTACACTGCTCACATTTGACAACTTTTTCCTCAATTAAAAAATCTTCACCACAAGAAAACGCCTCCGAGATAGAAAAAACCAAGATAGGTTATTATAGAGGGTCCCAACAAGATCCCATAGCCTAAAATAGAGAGTTTGTAAGCATCATGGTTTTTGAGAAATATCCCTTCAAAGATTGTTGTCTTTTAGCACTTTGGACTCTTTAGGGAAATCATCAGTCCAATGTAGCCCAAAGTGATTTAGCATATTTAGGTGCAAAAGAGGACCATCTGTAGTGTAAACATACCCATTTGAACATGTTGGAACAGTCCATTTGGTTGTACAAGTTGAAAAATGAAAGTTGCACCACTTTGCAACTTTACACTACTTGCATTTGATAACTTTTTCCTCAACTAAAAATTCATCACCATGGGAAAAGGCCTCTAAGATAGAAAAAAATGAGAGAGGTTATTGCATAGGTTCCCAACACAATCTCATAGCCTTAGATGGAGAGTCTGTAAGCATCACAGTTTTTGAGAAATAGCTCTTCAAAGATTGTTGTTTTTTAGCACTTTGGACTCTTAAGGGAAATCGCTGGTCCAATGTAGCTTAGAGTGATTTGGCATACTTGGGTGCAAAAGAGGACCATCCTTAGCATAAAAGTACCCATCCAGACATGTTGGAATAGTTCATTTGGTCATACGAGTTGCTGAACGAAAGTTGCACCACTTTGCAACTTTACACTACTTGCGTTTAACAATTTTTTTCTCAACTGAAAACTCATCACCACAGGAAAATTGTTGGTATGTGGCGACTGATCATGCTATACTGTACACCCCAACATGTATCCTCACTGGGGTTTAGAGCTGGGCTGGGCCCTGGGCAAGGGGTTTGGAGGCAGCAACCCTTGAGAAAAATTATTTTCCCATTTTTTTTGTATCGTCACCGAAAAAGAAAAAAATGACTTTGTAAAACCCTAATTTTGGAAGGTTCTAAAAAAGCTTGTTATAAGGGGTTGGGATGGGGGTTACAGTATGTAGAAAAAGGTGATTATTCGTGAGATTGTAATAATTTTTGCACTAGATAATAAAATCATTGGATGGCTGCGGTTTTGTGGATGTAGCCCAAATTGAGTGAACCACGTTAAATTCTTTGTGTTGTCTTATTTCTGCTATAATTTTTTGTTTGTTTTATTTCTTTGTTTTATTGATCAAATATGTATTTAACTGTTAGATATCTATTTTCTAACCCTAACAAATGGTATTAGAGCCAGGTTGCATTTGATTATCATCTGTAGAAAATTCTCATGGTTGAGTGGGAGTCTCACGATTAAGTGGGAGCAATGGAAGATGAGGGTAAATTGAAGGTAGATAAATTCAATGGGTAGAACTATCAGTTATGGAAGATGCAGATGGAGGATTATCTCTATCAGAAGGATTTATGGAGGTCGTTGGAAGGAACAACCAAGAAACCGACAACAATGAGTGATGATGAATGGAAGATTTTGGACATAAAGGCACTAGGAGCCATTCATTTATGTCTAGCACAATCGGTGGCATTCAATATTACAACAATAAAGACAACTCAAGAGTTGATGGAAACCCTGGAAAGGTTATATGAAAATCCTTCCACTTCGAATAAGGTATTTCTTATGAAGCGTTTATTTAATATGAAAATGGTAGAAGGTGGGTCAGTTGTTGATCATTTAAATGAGTTTAATACAGTTACTAGTCAATTAAATTTTGTAAATGTAAACTTTGATGAAGAAGTTAGGGCTCTTTTTATTGTGTTATCTTCCAGAAAGATAGAATAGCTTGGTAATGGATGTTAGCAATTCTATTTCTGGTTTGAATACATTGAAATTTGATGATGTTGTTGGTGTTATTTTGAGCGAAGAAATTCATAGGAAAATCTTAAGTGGAACATCCACATCAGGAAGTGTTTTGAATGCAAAAAGCAGGGGCAGAACAAAGGAGAGAGGAAACAATTATGGAATTCATGGGAAGTCACGAGAAAAATCAAAGGACAAAAGGTCCCAATCTAGAGACAAGAGGGACTGCTGGTATTGTGGCAAGTCGGGTCATTTAAAGAAAGATTGTTGGTCTCAAAAAAATAAAGGAGACAAAAATGAAGGCAATAAAGAGGCAAATGTGGTGAGGAATAAATCTGATGAGGATGCTTTTATTCTTTCCCTTGATAATGTTGATGATTCTTAAGTGTTAGATTTAGGGGCTTCATTTCATGCTACGCCCATAGAAGTTATTTTCTTGATTATGTCCAAGGGGGTTTTGGGCTAGTTTATTTGGGAGATAACGAACCCTGTTAGATTGTTGGAAAGGGAAGAATCCAGATTAAGTTGCAGAATGGGAATCATTGGCTACTACATGAGGTAAGACACATTCCAAAATTAAAAAGAAATTTAATTTTAGCAAGGCAACTAGATGATGAGGGTTGTGTTGTTACATTTAGTAATCAAAATAGGAAAGTTACAAAAGGTTCCTTAGTGGTAGCAAAAGGTGTGAAAGTAAGCACCTTATATCTTTGTACAAGTCATACTATTCCTTCTACTTTAGCTATTGTAGATAAAGATCAATATTCAGGAACAGTTGTTGTAGTTCAGTAGGCAGAAAATCAGATAGTTGATGTGTATTCTAACTCAGCACTATCGCATAATATACTTGGGAATATGAGTGTAAAAGGTATGAAAGTACTTCATTCAAATAATATTTTACTAGGTCTGAAATGTGTTAATATGGATTTTTGTGAAAGTTGTGTGTATGGAAAATAAAAGAGAGTAAGTTTTCTCAAGGATGGGAAGCAAAAGAAAGATGAGAAATTGGAGCTTGTGCATACATATGTATAGGAACCAGCTCAAGTATCTTCTCTTGGTGGCTCTTGGTATTATGTCACTTTTATCGATGATGCAACAAGGAAGGTATGGATTTATTTCCTTAGGCATAAATTTGATGTATTTGAAACTTTTAAGAAATGGAAGAGCTTGGTTGAGAATGAGATAGGTAAAAAGTTAAAATGTCTCAAATCTGATAATGGTGGTGAGTATTGCAGCAAAGATTTTGAATATTATTGTTCCTCTAATGGTATTCTTAGGTAGAAAATAGTTCCAAGGACTCCACGGGAAAATGGAGTGGTTGAGCACATGAACAAAACAATAATGGAGTGTGCACGGACTATGAGATTGTATGTTGGGTTGTCTTTAAACATGTGGGAAGAGGTTGTAAACAATGTTGTTTATTTAATCAATAGATGTCCCTCTAGTCCTTTGGGTTGTGGTATTCCAGAGGAAGCATGGACAAGTAAGAAGGTGAGTTATTCTTTTCTCAAGACCTTCAGTTGTGAAGCATTTGCACATGGAGATTATGAAAAAATAGAACCAAGCTTGATGTAAAATCAAAGAAATGTATACTTGTTGGATATGACATTAATGAATTTGGTTATAGGCTTTGGGATTTTGAAAATCAAAAAATTGTGAGAAGTAGGGATGTCATATTCAATGAGAAAGTGTTGTACAAAGATCAGTTGCAGTAGCATGAGAAGAAAGAAAATGATTATGTAGTGTTGAATGATACACCAAACAACAATGTTCTAGTGGTTCCTCATGCTCCACAACAATAGCAGCAACAAATACCACAAACTCTAGTGAATGTTAGATGATCTTCAAGGATAAGTAGACCTCCAGAAAGATTTTCTCCCTCTTTGTATTCTATTTTATTAACAAATGCTGGTGAACCATAATGTTATGATGAAGCTATGCAAGTGGATACCAAGGTTCAATGGGAGCATGGAATGGAAGATGAAATGGGCTCCTTGCTAAAAAATCAGACTTGGAAATTATGCAAGTTGCCTGCAGGTAAAAAGGCTTTACCAAACAAATGGATTTATAGGCTAAAAGAGGAGGATGGAGGTAAGAAAACATTTAAAGCAAGATTATTTGTAAAGAGATTTGCACAGAAAAAGGGTATTGATTTTGATGAAATCTTTTTTCTTGTTGTTAAAATGACTTGTATTCGTATTGTTTTAAGTATTGTGGCTGCTGAAGATTTGCATTTAGAACAAATATGTTAAAACAACCTTTCTCCATGGTGATTTGGAAGAGGAAATATATATGGAACAACCACAAGGATTTGAGGTCAAAGGTAAGGAGAAACTTGTGTGCAAATTGAAGAAAATTCTATATCGCTTGAAGCAAGCACCTCGGCAATGGTATATTAAATTTGATAGTTTTATGGCTAAACAAGGTTACAATTGGTGTAATTCAGACCATTGTGTTTATTTTAAGAGGTTAGATGATGATAGCTACATTATCTTATGTTTATATGTTGATGATATGCTTGTAACGGGGTCTAACATGGATCACATAAGGGAGTTAAAATAATAGTTAGAAAATTCATTTGATATGAAAGATTTGGGGGCAGCAAAGCAAATCCTTGGTATGAAGATTACAATAGATAGAAAAAATAGAAAAAAGTTTTTATCTCAAGCTGATTATGTTGAGAAGGTGTTGCAGAGATTTCATAAGGAAAATGTGAAAGTTGTCAGCATACCTTTGCCCAATCATGTTAAATTGACTAAGAATATGTGTCCAAAGACATAAGAGGAGAAAGAAAAAATGTCCAAGGTACCATATGCTTTAGTTGTAGGTAGTTTAATGTACGCCATGGTATGCACAAGACCAGATATTACACATGCTATAGGATTTGTTAGCAGGTATATGATTCATCCCCATGTTGAGCATTGGAATGCGGTAAAATTGATTCTCAGGTACTTGAGAGGTACATCCAATAAATATTTATGTTTTGGGGGCTCTAATATTGATTTAAAAGACTATGTTGACTCAGATTTAGCAGGGGATATAGATACTAGGCAGAGTACCATAGGTTATGTATTTATAGATGGTGGGACAATAGTGAGTTGGATTTCTTGGTTGCAAAAGGTGGTTTCTTTATCCACCACGGAGGCAGAGTATGTTGCTGCAACAGAGGTGGAAAAGGAGATGATATGGCTACAAATTTTTGTGGAAGAGTTGGGAAAACATCAGGCTGCAAATTACTTATTTACAAATAGCCAAAGTGATATACATCTTGCAAACAATTTTTCCTTGCATTCTAAAACTAAACACATATAGTTGAGATATCATTTCATTTGGTCAGTGTTGGAGGATGGACAGGTCAAGCTAGACAAGATACATACAGATGCCAATCTAGTGGATATGTTTATGAAGGTGGTGACAAGGGAGAAGTTGAGCTCCTCTTCAACTTCAATTGGCCTTCAAGGTTGAATTCAGGTATAACAGAGTAGTAGGGTCCAAGGTACTTATTTCTAGTGGGAGTTGTAAGTGCAACAGTGTCATCTAGGATCAATCTCCAAGTGGGAGATTGTGTTGGTGTGGAGCCTGATCAGTCTCCAAGTGGGAGATTGTTGGTATGTGGCGACTGATCATGCTATACTGTACACCCCAACATGTATCCTCACCAGGGTCTGGGGTTGGGTCGGGCCACGAGCAAGGGTTCAGGGGCGACAACCCCCAAGAAAAAAAAATTCCCATTTTTTTCACGTCATCACCGAAAAAGAAAAAAAATGACATTGTAAATCCCTAATTCTAGAAGCTTCTGAAAAAACTTGTTATAAGGGGTTGGGATGGGGGTTACAGTATGTAGAAAAAAGGCGATTATTCACAAGATTGTAATAATTTTTGCACTGCATAATAAAATCATTGGATGGTTGTGGTTTTTTGGATGTAGCCTAGATTGGGTGAACCACGTTAAATTCTTTGTGTTGTCTTGTTTCTACTATAATTAAATTATGTGTTTTATTTCTCTATTTTATTGATCAAATCTACATTTAACTATTAGATATCTATTTTATAACCCTAACAAAAACTCCTTTGAGATAGCAAAAATTAGGAGAGGTTATTGTAGAGGGTCCCAACACAATCCCATTGCCTCAAACGAAAAGTCTGTAAGCATCACAGTTTTTGAGAAATAGCCCTTCAAAGATTGTTTCATTTTAGCACTTTGGACTCTTAAGGGAAATCGTCAGTCCAATGTAGCTTGAAGTGATTCGGTGTATTTAGGTGCAAAAAAGGACCATCCCTAGTGTAAATGTACCCATCTGGACGTGTTGGAATAGTATGTTTGGTCGTACGAGTTGCAAAATAAAAGTTGCACCACTTTGCAACTTTACACTACTTGCATTTGCCAACTTTTTCCTCAATTGAAAACTCATCACCACGGGAAAACTCCTCTAAGATATCAAAATCAAAGAGAGGTTATTTTAGAGGGGCCCAACAAGATCTCGTGGCCTTAGAAAAAAAGTTTGTAGGCATCACGGTTTTTGAGTAACAGCCTGTCAAAGATTGTTTCCTTTTTGGACTTTGAACTCTTAAGGGATTTCGTCGGTTGAACGTAGCTCAGACTGCTTTGGCCTATTTGGGTGTGGACCATACCTAACCTAAATGTACCCATCTAGACATGTTGGAACAGTCGGTTTGGTCATACAAGTTGCAGAACAAAAGTTGCAGATAAAAAAAACTTCTAGGCTGTTAGTGGTATAATTACTATAACTTATTCAAATCTCCATAAAATTTGACCAAACCAAAGGAATTTGAAAGCTAACTCAATTATCTAACCATACCACACATGAAAAAATCATAATACGTCCATACAGACTATACAAAAGCAAAAGAACAGCACAAGACGTTGGAAAAACACATAAATCTTCTTCCTCAAAGATGCAAATTCTTATTTTCAACTTCTCCAACCCCAAGGTTGTATTTACAAGATTTATTTATGCCCTTACAAGTAGTTTTCAGCCTCCAACTAAATTTTCACCACATTTCAAAAAGTTTTCATTACAATTGAAAAGTTGTCATTGACAACATTTGGCAATTTTTTACATTTTTTACCCAAACGACCCACAAACTTCCAAAATGACTATAAATGATCATTAATGGTATAAAATGACCTTATTAACATGAAACAACACAAAACAAGACAAAACTCAAAATTTGACTCTTTGAGGCATGATAGGCTTGTGGGTGCTCCTACACCATAACATGATAATTATCATTAGTCTACTTTCTAAAATGCTACATGAAACAAAACATGAATTTGTGAGAGAGAATGAGAAGAAAATAGTAATATTTTCTATGGATTATAAAGGATATATGATATTTTTTGAATTTAAATATGTAATGATAATCCAATATGAAATATGTAGTGCGAGACAATGACATTTGTGTATTTAAATTTTAAAGTTAAAATGTTAAACTTTACCATTGTTCTTGTCTGCAAAGTTGCTTAAACTATATAATAAAACCATAATATAACTAAGCAATATATGATATAATTTAATCATTATTCATTATTTTTTTATTGTGAACTATATAATATAACCATTATTTTTTATGTTATTGTACATTGATATTTAACCATTGCTCAAGATTAAATTTTTGAAGAGTTCAAACATGCACATGAGGAACAAATTATTTCGATTCTCAACTTCCATATATCAAATTATCCAATAATCAAGTGTATGTCCATATATAAAAATGGAATCAACACCAACTCAAACAAAGTTTTACAAAATTTGGTATATTCCATCTCGATATCTATTGAAAATATACATGCCAAAATATCTATCTCATCCTAAACTACTGGTGGATCATCAAAATGGAGTCTCTTTGAAGCACTCTTTGGATTTGAAGGTACCTGCACAAGAAAAATTCAAACCATAATTGAGATTAGTTATATTATATAATTTAAAATCAAATAATTAACATCAAAATCAATATACATTCAATTATAATTGAACTCTAAAATTAAAATCTTGATTACCTCATGTCTACGTCTCTTCAAATGGTCAAGAGTCCTAGAATATGCTCCTCTTAAAGAACCAATCAAACCAACTTTTGCAATGTCAATCTATATATGTTAACAAAAACATAAAATTGATACAAGTTAGCATACAACTGTCAGTAATAGGAACATATTTACCAAACACAAAATAAAATAAACACACCTCTTTAGGAATCTCTTTTTCTTTATCTCCTTCAAGTGTTTTTACACCTCCTCCTTGAGATGTTTCAACACCTACTCCTTGAGGTGTTCCAACACCTACTCCTTCAGGTGTTGTGACACTTGTTAACAAGGATGTGTAGCTCATAACCGCCTGTACATAAAAATGACAAATATATGAAACTACTGTAAGTGTGGAAAATGTAAACTAAATACAATTAAATACACCTCTTAATGAAACATTGTATCAAGATTAATCAGCAATTAAACTAATTTAAAACAAAGAAAAGCTTGAAAGCATCTCATTGTCTCTTATCTCCAAAGATTTATCAAGCTACAGAGGCTCTCAGATTTGTAAGCACCATAACTATTTAAAATGCCTATCTAGAGAACAAAATGGATGCTAAATGCAATGATGTGATGATTTACTAATGATTCCTAGATGATATGAAGCTACTGTAAATGAAGCCTGATGGATGAAAGCTACAGTAAAAAGAAACTATGATGTTGTCGTGATATGAAATCTACTAATGCCATGATGCTATGATGATACTAAAATGCTATGCTAAATGATTGCTTGGTTTCTTGAGTACTAATTCATGCAGAGTAAGTTTGCATAAAAGATGATAATTCTCGGGATCATTTTGATGCTTTAGAAGGCTGTATATATAGATTTCCAGCAGCACATTTGTACAGGGGTAACACAACAGAGGCTGAGATTAAATCTAAAGATTTGAATGGTATGAGATGAGAAGGTGGAGCTGATCATGGAGGATTGTTCCTCCCCATGAAAACACCAGGCAAGATGAGAGGAAAGATTTGACGCAGAAGATTGAGAGGATTTCTTGCAGGTTTGTCCCCGAGGCTCTTCCCGTGAATGCTGGTTGCATTAATTAGATTTGAAAAATCTAATTTTATTGGTGAGTGAATAAAGGGATTAGATTTATGCATTATTTAAATATTTTTGGTTTATTTAAATTAGCAAAAAGAAAGATAAATAATTTAATAAAACAAACTATAGAAGTTGTTTATCAAATTAAAATAGAAAGAATATGATAATTAAATAAAAGATTTTAGGATATCTTTATTTAATTAAGAGGAAAATATCATAAGATAATTAAATAACACAAAGTATTTAATTTTAAGATAGAATTGATGGATAAAGTATAGAAGAAATAATAATGATAATAATTAAATAAAACAAAGTATTTAATTTTGTTTATTTAGTTAAGAGGGAAATAATATGATAAAATAGAAGAACTAAAAGTGAACTTAATATAAATAAATATTTCTAACTATTTACTAAGTAGATGAATTTAGGATTAATTAATCAAAGTCGTATTTAATTAATTAGATTTCTCTAGACCATTTTTAGGTGTCTACATTTTTCCCCTCTTTGAAGTGATGTGTTTACGCATTACTTCAAAGAAAATTGTGCTGCTACCACTAGTATCAACGAGAAATTTTTTCAGAATGCCCCAGACATGATTTTCAGGTGATTGATGGATATATGCCCCTTCAGGAGATAAATTAATGAATTTTTTATTTTTTCTTGGAATTTTTCAAATATTTTTATGATTTTCTGATGATTTAATATAGATTCGATGAAGATTTGATGACAAAATAATTTATATCCTGATAATTGATGTAGAAAGTTGTACTGGATGAGTCTCAATTAATCTCCCCTCTAAAAAAATTAAATCAATGTCATAAAAATCCCTTTTTGAAATAACCTATAAAAGGTTAAAAAGGTCCTTTTCAAAATCATTTGTAGATTGTGACTTTTGAAAGTTTGAGAGAGAGATTTTGTGCTATGTGGAGCAAGATGATGATTCCCTTTCACGCTCACCGTTTCGAGCGTGTTCAACGACATTAGTGGCCGACCGCGTTCGAACCTCCGGTATGTCCATAATTTTTCCTTGGTTTTCATGCATTTTTCATTTTTTAGTGTATTTTTGGAATTTTTGAAAGAAAACATGTTTTAGTGCTTCAACATTCTGTTGTAGCACTTTTTGACTCTGTTGTAGCGCATCTAGGGTCTATGCTAGCACTTTTGATCTTTTAGCACTTTAAAAGTCTGTTTTAGTGCGTCTATAGTGTAGGTTAGCGCTTCTCGAAGTTTAGCGCTTAGGCTAGCCGTTGTAGCGCTTCTCTAAAGTAGATTAGCACGGCATGAGTTTTAGTGCTTAGGATAAATTGTGTAGTGCTTTTAAGGTCTATTTTAGCACGTTTCAAGTTTTAGCACTTTTCTAAAAAACATTAGCTCTTTGACCCAATAGAATGGCGCTTTTGATAAAATGGCACTTTGTTTAAATGCAATATCACTTTTATCTTATGAAATGGTGCATTTCTTTGTTTTAGCGCTTGTAATTTCCTCTTAAGAACATTTATATCAAAGTGTGATTTTTATCAATTTGTTCTTGACGTTCTGATTTCCGATCGTATCAATTGTTGGTTTGATATGAAAGATTTGTCTAATCAAATATATGATTTTTTGATCTCATGATAGGTGAGGTCTGATGTTTGGTTTTGATGATAATTATCCTCATGATAGGTGAGTAATAATTAGAAATGATGTACCTCATGATAAGCGAGGTTGATTTGATGCAGTGATGATGACCTCATGATAGATGAGGTTGATTTGATGCATTGATGATGACCTCATGATAGGTGAGGTTGATTTGATGCATTGATGATGACCTCGTGATAGGTGAGGCTGATTTGATATGTGAACATGAGATTTGATTAGAATTTTTACCAAGAGCTGACTTGATTTGATATGGTATCTTGATGTTATTTGATGATTGACATGAATTTATTGACTTTGATTTTTGTTGTGATAATAGGAGCGATTGGGGAACCTCTAGATTCGAGAGCGTTTCCCTTGGACATTTGATCTTATTCCTAGGTTGGCACAGCCTGAAATGGCTATCATCACACATTGTGGATTGTCTCCTCTTCTTTGCACATGCCCCATATTAGGATTAATCGGGGTTTTTTGACAGCTTTAGCTAAGAGGTGGCATAGTGAGCACAACACCTTTCACCTTCCTACTAGAGAGATGACAGTCACCCCAGAGGATGTTTGGCGGATCCTGCAACTTCCAATTGTTGGAGATGTCGTATATGATTCGAGAGAGCAGGGTGGGACCGATGCTCTTTGTAGAATGTTTTAGGATGATCGTATTGCAGGAGAGTGGATTCCATGGCGTGATATGGTTGATGCATATGCCACTTTGCCGACAGTACTTGCTGGTTTCATTGGTGGATTCCTTAATCCTAATCGCAGGTCTAAGGGATTTTCAGTTGGTTGGGGCTAAGTTCTAGAGAGCATGGTTGTTCATAGCACCTGATTTTCTTGGGGCATGTGTTTGCTTGCCCAGTTATATCATGATTTACATTCAATTGTGTATCTCAGTGGTCAAAGTTTATCGGCCGGCGTTACTTTGCTTCAGGTATGGGTGTGGGAGCACATAGTTGTCACACATCCAATTCCAGTTGGACAGAGGCCACCTAGGAGACCTTATGTATTATGATATTCTGGTAGGTTTACCCAGTCTAAACTGGGTAAGTTAGAGTATTGGAGGAGAGTTATTGATGATATAGAGTCTGTGATATGGTGTCCCTACCTAGATTGTGATCATTGGGATGATGATGATGTTCAACTACCATTTCTTTGCCAATCAATGATCCTGATTGGTCATGCTCGTCGAGTTTTAGAGAGATTCTTGATCAGACGTGTCTACATATAGTATGAGATGGTATAGGGTATGCCCTAGGGTGTCGCTCACTATGCTCGTAGGTAGTCAAATACAACAAATTGGGGGCCTTGTTTGTCATATGTTGTAGCAGTTTAGGAGTTTCAGGCTTTACATCCCTTTGTGTGGGATATTCAGCCAGATATTGTCGAGGCTCCTCTTACAGCAGATTATGTTGAGTATTGTGCTTTGCATCCATTTCCATGCCTGACTATTCTAGATGAGCCTGCCCCATTACGTGCTAAGGAGGATGTTCCTATCGCTCGTGGTCATAAACAGAGGAGAGAGGATGTTGGAGGAGTTGATGTAGAGGATGTTGATGTGGTTGGTGAGGCAGTGGTTGAGCCTGAGGTTGATGTTGGGGTAGAGGAGGATGTTGATGTTGAGGAGGATGTTGGTGGTGAGGAGGATGTTGGTGGTGAGAGTAGTGGAGATGAGAGCAACAGAGATGATAGAAGTGGAGATGATAGCAGTGGAGATGAGAGATTTGATAGTGGGGAGGCTGCAGTTGGTTTCGGCCCTGCCTTAGATTTTCCTGGTGAGACCATGCCTCATAAGAGGCAGGCTATGGGAGATGTTTCAGTGCAACTATGGATAGCAGATCTTCAGGTGCAGTTAGAGACTGTTCAGGAGTAGCTTCTTTAGACATAGGGTTTATTAGAGTAGACACAGGCTCAGATGTAGGTACAGGCTAAGTTGCATACATAGACTCTTTCAGCTGTGTAGGCTCAGTTAGTCACAACTCAATTGCAGATTGCAGCATTAACAGCTGAGAGAGATGCGGCGAGATAGACAGTCGGGATAGCTCAGGCTCAGGTTACTTCACTGATAGCCAAGAGAGATGCGGCGAGACAGACAGTCAGGATAGCTCAGACTCATGTTACTTTATTGATAGCCGAGAGAGATGCGGCCAGGTTTGCAACAGAGGGTGCTCAAGCTTCGATTGATAGGTTACAGAGACTAGCAGATGGTACCTCCTTAGCAGATTACATGCAAGAGGTTACTCACATTGGTGAGGAGATTGAGTTTTATAGAGCGATGTATTATGATGCAGTGCCTTTTGAGCAGAGAGTGAGTTATGCGAGGTCTCGTTCTGGTAGTTCACGATCCCAAACTATCAATGCAGGTGTTACGCAGCCGTTACCCAAAGATCCCAGGGATCCTCATTCCTTTGGTGGTAGGGGTCATGATCCTGCTATGCCTACACCATCTGAAGCTAGCAACACATAATTTTTTCTTTGATGTACCTTGATTGTTCCGATGTACATCCATTATTGATGTTTTATCTCTTCATTTTAGACATCATTGTATACTTGACATTGTGATTTTGATATATATGAGATGCAGTAGATTCTATGGTCCATGATGTGTTTTATTTGATTTTCTAATGGATGCATTTTGTTTTGAAGTTCTATATGCTATGTGATGGTTTTATTGTCATGATGGTATGCTTTGATATGATATTGTTCTATCTATGATGCAACTAATGGTAATGTATGGATGCATCGTATATGGATACATGATTTATGATGTATATGGATTTATGATTATGGATTGATGTGTGTAGATGTATACTATATGTGATGTAAATGTAAATATATGGATGAAAATGTGGAATGATACATGTAATAAATTGATGTAATTTATTATCAAATGGATGGATTATATGTGAATATGTGATATAACAAATGGATGAATGTAATGATGGTGATGTATTTTAAGGATAACTGAATGATATAGATATATGTATCTTGAAATGATTGAATGATGAAATGATGATTCAAATGTTTTGAATATATGCAAATGATTATGATGATGCAACCTATATTATTATGATGTTGTTTTTTGTAATTGTCAAGTATACTTAGTCTTGTATGAAAAAAAGATAATTTATTTAAGGAATGATTCACCAATTTATTTTGTAACAAATACTCTACAGATATGTCACTATTATGGATGCAGTCTACTTTTATTATGCAAATCTATATGTAAACATAGGTATTTTATCAATAATTTTATGCTTTTGTATCATCATTGAGCTTTAAAATGTTGAAAGTGAGTACAAGCATCAATGGTATAATATAAACCAATGATGACCTGAGTACGACTTTCATGATTTTTGATATTGCAAGCGAACACAAGCATCAAGGTATAATTAAATCGAGATGACCTGAGCATTTCTTGTGTAAACAAACAAGAATAAACCACTTTCCTATGTGAATTGGAATGTTATCCATGATACTTTGTAGAGCATTTCCCACAATGATTCACACAGTAATTATGATTAATTCACAGACAGCAGACAAAGAAAAATACCATTTCTTCTTCCTAGCTTCTCTAGTTCAATACATCATTGAGTTGCTCCAAAGAAATGATAACAATGATCAAAAGTACAACATATCTTGCATTTGCTTATAGTATTCAATCATTTATTCAGATTAGATCATCCATCCTGATTTTGTATTTTTTTGTGTTTTCAAGATTTTGGATCAAACTAACCTAAAGACCTATCCTAGGGGCCTCAGGGGCTGATCAAAGATTAGCCTTGCCTACGTTATATACGTAGAGACCACGTAGTTCGATTAACACAGACTCATGTTTTTGGCTTTTTGAGACTGACTTTTTGACTTGTTTTTGAATTTCTTGTTGTAAACTAGATGTTTGATGCGTTTTCGATGATGATTGATATTCCATGTTGGGTTGTGTTTTGATCATTCTTTCTGTTGTTTTTTTCGATTTTGTAAAGCTCAAGATTTATGTTGCCCCCAATTATTTTTAGATGCTTCCCCCAAGCCAGGGTGAGATATGACCATGTGATAAGAAATGATAATGGATGCAAATTAATGATGGAGGAAGCAATGACCATGACATGTGTCCAAATAGATGGGAGAGCTGATTTTGAATCGCAAATAATGCCTGTTTCTAGGTTTTCACTATATGTTTTTATTGCAACTTTTCATTCTTTTTTATTTTATTTTATTTTTTTTGTATTTTTTTGTCACCAGGATGCCTGTTTGCCAGGTTTTCATCAAGGTAACCATTTTTAGAAACTAATTCATACCAAGTGATTCGTATAGAAATCTCCTCGAGATGGATACACTGCTTGATATGTTCATCAAACATATCCCCTTCTGGTGTAGATAATTGATATGCTCCTGATTCATACATTGATATGATAACAAAAGGACCTAACTAGTTAGGTTCAAATTTCCCTTTCTTTTCTCTATCTTGCTGATTTTTAGGGTTTTCCTTTAGGACCAAGTCACCAACTTGAAAAATTCTAGGTTTTACCC
This sequence comes from Sequoia sempervirens, assembly GCA_007258455.2. NCBI lineage: Eukaryota > Viridiplantae > Streptophyta > Pinopsida > Cupressales > Cupressaceae > Sequoia > Sequoia sempervirens. Next base: position 113,187,931 of record VDFB02373365.1, on the reverse strand, counting down.
TATGATTGTAACTCCTTGACATTCTTTTTTGGTAGGCTTTCAAATGATTTACTGCTTGTTGACAACATTCATCCAGCAATTCCAGCTCCTGTAGCCTTGAAACTCTGTAATCTTCATCTGCTATGAGACCCTTTAGTGATACACAAAGTGATGGTATTTCTATCTCAATTGGTAGAATGGCCTCTGATCCATACACCAAGGCGTATGGTGTCCTGATGCTAGTTCTTTAGGCCCATAATGCAGGATTTAACTGAACATGCCAATCATGTCCACCATCGTCTACCGTCTTCTTTAGTATTTTTAGGATTGTCTTGTTTGAGGCTTCTGCTTGTTGTTTCCCTGTGGATAGTATGGTGTTGAAAAATGATGTTGAATATGGAATTGTTCACATAATTCCTGGACATCTTGATTTTTAAAAGGCCTTCCATTGTCTGAAATAATGGATTGAGGTACCCCATATCGACAGATGAGATAGTTGAGTATGAAAGATGAAATCTATTTTCCAGTGACAGTTGTCAAAGGAATTGCTTCTATCCATTTTGTATAATACTCTGTTGCTATGATGATGAACTTGTGGTCATTTGACAAAGAAGGATGTATTTTCCCCACTAGGTCTAGTCCCCATTAACAAAAGGGCCATGTGGATGTGAATGGTTGTAACTCTTGCGCTGACACATGAATTAGATTAGCATGAATATGACATTTCTGACATCTTTTAACATATTGATACACTTCATTCTCCATATTCAGCCAGTAATACCCTAAACGAAGGAGTTTCTTAGCTAGGGTTAGCCCACTTGAATGAGTCCCACAAATACCTTCATGGACCTCTCGTAAGGATGTTTCAAATTCGTGATGCTCTAGACACCGAAGAAGAGTACCATCTAAACCTCGACGGTAAAGGATGTCAGCAATTAATGTATGTCATGTCGATTGACGGATAAAGTTACGTTTTTGGTTTCTAGAGAGGTCAAGAGGAAGAATGTTGTCTTTGAGGTAAGTATAGATCTCTCCATATTGTGAGGGTTGAATGTTGGGTATGTGGCATATGGTCTGTGAATCAGGGTTATCGTATGCGGGACTAGATACTTGTTCAACCATAAACTCATATCGACCTTTCTTTTTTGATAATTGCAAAAGGGATGCAATTGTTGCCATGGCATCTACGGCTTTGTTTTCTACCCTTGGTATTTGCTTGAACTTGATATCCATGAAGTATTTTTTTAGATCATCTATCATTTTCTTATAAGGCATGAGTTTCTCATCCTTTGTTAGATACTCGTTATTTACTTGATAAATGACAAGCTGTGAATCCCCATATACTTGCATTTCTGTGATTTTCCATTCAATAGCTATTTTGATGTCAATAATCAATGCTTCATACTTAGCTATATTGTCTGTGCATGGAAACATTAACCTATAATATCTTGGAATGGTGTGTCCTTGAGGTGTGGCAAATAGAATTCCTGCACTTGCTCCTCTTTGTGTATATGATCCATCAAAATACAGTCTCCATTGTTGAGTTGTAATATTCATGATGTCGGCATTTGGAAATTCAATGTGCATTGGATGATGATCCTATAATGGAGCTTCAACTAGTTGATATGCTATTACTTGTCCTTTAATGGCTCTCCTATCAACATATTGGATATCAAACTCACTCAATATCATGACCCATTTTGCAAGTCTTCCTGTTAGAGCAGCTTTACTGAGTAGGTATTTTAATGGGTCTATTTTTGCTATGAGTCTAACTGTATGAGTCAACATGTAGTGTCACAATTGTTGGGTTGCAAATACCACTGCTAAACAAGCCTTTTCTATGAATGTATAGTTTATTTCATATCCATTAAGAGTCCTACTGATGTAGTAAACTACTTGTTCTTTTCCTTCAAAATCCTCCTGTGCTAATAGAGCTCCTAAAGATATTTTAGTTGTTGTAATATACAAGAATAGTGGTCTTTCTGCTATGGGTGGCATGAGTATTGGAGGTGTCACCAAATACTGCTTTATCTGACCAAAAGTTGTTTCATAGTTATGATCCCATTTGAATGAAACATTTTTATGAAGGAGATGATTAAATGGATGACTCTTATCTGCTAGCTGGGAGATAAATCTCCTAATGGATTGTAACCTACCTTGTAGGGACCGTAATTGACTAATGTTTTTAGGTGGTGGCATCTCTATTATTGTCTTAACCTTAGCTGGATCCACTTCAATACCTTTTTCTGACACTATGTAACCAAGAAGTTTTCTTGAAGTTACCCTGAAGATACATTTCTTCGGGTTCAACCTTACATTGAATTTTTCCAGTCTAGTGAAGATCTTATCAATTATTTCCAGATGTCCTTCCCTAGTGTGTGATTTTGCTAAGATGTCATCCACATAATCTTCCATGAAAGTATGCATCATATCATGAAAGATTGTGGTCATTGCTCGCTGATATGTTGCACCTGCATTTTTCAATCCAAAAGGCATGACATTCCAACAGAATGTTCCCCAAGGGCAAGTGAATGTCATCTTTTCTTGATCCTCAGGTGCTATTTTTATTTGATTATATCCTGAGAAGCCATCCATTATGGATAACATGGCATGTCCCACTGTTAGATCAACAATTATGTCAATGTTGGGCAAAGGAAAATTATCCTTTGGGCATGCCTTGTTTAAATCCCTAAAATCTGTGCATATTTTGATGCTATTATCATGTTTGGATACTAGCACAATGTTTGAGATCCATTCTACATAATCTATGGACCTGATAAAACCTGCATCTAATAATTTTTTTAGTTCAACTTTAACCATAAGGGCGTTGTGGGGATGCATCTTTCTCAATTTTTGTTTGACTGGTTTGATTCCCTTTGGTAGTGATAGATGATGCATTAGGAGTTGTGGATCCAATCCTGGCATGTCAGAATAAGACCATGAAAAATTTATGTGTCATTGCTCAAAGAATCTGGTGAATGTCGGCTTCTCCTTTTTTGTTATGAATGCTGCTAGATGTAAGATCTTTGCCTCTTCAGATGTTCCCAGATTTATAGACTGTGTTGGCTCTACCAGTACTGATGATTTGTCATGGTAATGTTCTAGGAGAGTGTCAAATCTTTCATCCTTTAGTGCCTCATAAAGGTTTTCGTTGTTGGATACGTTCTTTATTTTTCTCTTTTCAAAGTCTAATGCTGCCTCAGAGAGGTTTTCATCATTAGATTTATTTTTCCTATTATCATTTTTGCAACTAAAAGATTTGGCACCCTCCTGTTGTAAAGTATCGATATGAGTGCTATGGATAGTACTTGTTTCATTTTTGTCACTGCAGAGAATTTATAATGGCGTCATCATTTGAAAAGATTGGTATAAGACTAGGTTCGATGGGTTCCCAGTCAATAAGTTTGGGATGCATTAAAGGTAACAAGTCATCAAATTGAATAAGGTCAACTATTGTAAATGTCATGATAGCTAGGTGGTCAAAGTTATTTGTAGGATGTTTGAGGTTTATGATAGTACTCACCTCCAAGTTTTTTGACTCACTCGATGTCTGATCATCCTCACTTGAGTCATCAATATTTGTTGATCCCATAACAAATGTTCTATTTCCCGAACCTTGTCCCTCCTCTCGTAAGGGTGTATATACTTGGATAATATCAACCTCTTTATCAGTATAAGATGTAGCAGATAGATGATCCCATTCATATTCGTTGGAGTCTGTGTCAAAGCCATCTCTCATTTGTAGTATCCTTTCCACTGCTTTTTGGGTTTCTTCTTCTTTTTATTCAGTTATGTAGCCTAATCTTGTTTTGTCTTTAGGCTGTAATGTTAGAGGTTGAATGGGTTCAATAATATCATCCTTTCTCTTGTCAATTGGTCCTTGACCTTTGTAACCCAGTTTCTCTAAAATGGCCTTCCCTTTTCCATACTGATCTATTTTGATGCTAACATTTGCTGATGTTGATGCTTCCTCATCTTTGTATAGCCAACTAGGAATGGCTTTGTCTTCTGACTCATCTTCAAGTGTACCTGCTTTTATAAACCTTTCATTTAAAGTTGTGATGGGTTGTGATGATCTTGGAGATTTTAATATGGGTTGTCCATATGTTTTTGGTGATGGTAGTAACTATGATAGGCACAAAGATTGCTCAAGAGAATATTCTCCTACACCCTCTTCCTTTATCTAAACCTTTTATGAAAGTTGTGATAATTCATTTATAGGACCTTTGGTGTTTGATGTGTCTGTGACAGTTATTTCTTTCTCAAGATTCTTTTTCTCAACCCATTTAGAGATAAAATTAGGTTGGCTATCCATAGTGGATGAAGTAGAAGTATTGACTTCTCTATTATGAGGTATCAGAGTGTCTTGAGTTGCTTTCAACATGCTGCAAGTCTGTGGATTGTTGTTGTCGGCTGATATAGTGACTTCATGACCGTTTACTATAAATTTTAGACATTGATGGTATGTTGAAGGTACCGCTTGCATGTCATGAATCCATGGACAACCCAATAGTATGTTGTATAGTAGATCTTTGTCTAACACTTGACAAACAATGTTTTTGACAACCGGTCCTACCTGCATTGGAAGTATAATAAGTCATTTGGAAGACCTTTCCTCTTCATCATATGCCTTTATCATTATTTTTCTCTTGGTGTCAATGGCGTTGTCAGAATATCCTAGTGCATGAATTAGTTTCAAGGTACAAATATTTAGACCAGCTCCTCCATCTATCAGAACATGTTTAACATGGTGTTTATGGATGAGAACTTCTATATGCAAGGTTGCATTGTGTGGGTGATTTATAGATACATCATTTTGTTCAGAGAATGACAAACAATGAGGTGTGGTGAGATGTCCCACCATGGCTTGGAATTGAAAAACATCCAAATTATTAGGGACCATTGTAGCTACTAGAACTTGTTCTAAAACTTCTTTGTGTGATGGTGAAATTTTGAGAAGTTGTAAAATGGATATTTGCACGGGTATCTTTTGTAATCGGTCTATGATATTGTATTGATGTGATGGGGGAGCATTGTTTTTGGAGGGAATTCCTTTCAGTATTACCCTGGATTGTCTCCTTGTCATTAAATTGACTTTTGGATGATCTTGTGTTTCCCTATTTTTAAAACATTGATTTGATTATCAAATGTTCTTGCGCTTGTCCTCATGTTCAAGGATTCAATGTCATTGTTGTTTGTGTTATCCTTTTGAGTGTCAATGTCATTTTTCTCTACCTCGGAAAGGAAAAGAATGGTGGTGTCATAGACATAGTTTATACTTTTTCCCTTACCACTAGAAGAAGAGTCTCCTTTTTCATAGTTGGGTAATGGATTGATAAATGCAGTGTGATCATTGTTTGTCTGGGGCCCTTCAACAAACACCTTCTTGGCTTCAGTTTCACACAGTCATTTGTCTTATGTCCTTTATTCTTATGGAAATTACAATAATCTGCATCGTTCCACCATGATGGTTTTACCTTTGGCTCCCAGTTTCGAGCTTCTAGTAAAGTAACAAGTTTGTTTGCAATGAGTTCTCTAATTGCTGATTCCAATGTTTGTCCTAATGGAGTGAATTTCTGTCGATTTGATTGTCTTTGGTAAGATGGTCATGATTCTCCATTGTTGGTGTTGTTGTTTTGAATGGTGCCTTGACTGTTGTTTTGGTTTTCATTTTGATTTGCTTTGGTAGTTGACGCTGTCAAATTGAATACTGGTTTTACATTATCAGTTGTAGGTTCATTGCTTCCAGTATTTCTATTTTTCTTCCAAAATTTTGGCTTGTCGTTGTTTCCATAGTGATTTGCATTGTTGGATGTTTCGCTATAACGCTTAATCACTCCTCGTTTGACTAGGGTTTCTTTGATTTTGAGCCCATTCTCAATTACTTTTTCGAATGTTGATGGACATTGTAATTCAAGTCTATAACTCATTTGATCATTTAAGTTGTCTATAAATAATTCAATCTTCTCCTCTTCAGGTATAGATCGAGGATACCTAGCGAACAAATTTCTCCATCATTGTAAGAATGATAAAAATGTCTCACCATTTTTCTGTTTCAGATTATAGAGATCCTTTATAGTTACGTCATGTGTTATGTTGAAAGAGAATTGAGAGATGAATTTGTTAACCAATTCTTCAAAGGATCTGATCCCTGGTTGTAATTTTGAGAACCATTCCATACAATGGGCTCCCAAACTCCTAGGAAATAAACTCATGAGGTATGTATCTTCTGGTGAAAATTCAAGGCTCATTGTTCTAAATTCCCGTACATGGTCAATTGGGTCTGATTTTCCATTGTATTTGTCGTACTTAGGAAACTCACAATGTCTTGGAAAGGGTATCATATCCACACATGGATGAAAAGGGTAAGGGAAAATGTCCTTTAATAAATATGTTTTTGTGGTTCCTTTTTGCATGTTTTGAACCTGTTGCTGTAGAATTTGCATTTGAGTTGTTAAAGCAACTACTTGATTTGTATCCTGGGTGTGGTTTGGTTCCATCTCATTAGTTCTAGATGTTTCCTTCAATCGATTGATGTCAAAATCTTTCGGAAGTTTGGCACCTAACTCTGCTAACATTAAGAGGTATTTCTCCATGTCTTGTTCTAAGACCTTTTCCATAAATTTATGAAAATTTGGGTCTTGTTGTGCATGTTGTATATCCTCTTGTGTTATTTCGTTGTTCTCATGTTGTTGTTATTGAAAAAAAGGGTTCTCTTCAGTCATGGTTATATTTTCAGTTTCTTTTTCTCTGAGTTTTTGCCTTTGCAACCTTGTTAAGATTGGCATACAAGTTTTCTTGTTGTTTTCCCTCACTAAACTTAGATCTTCTATGTGGTGTTAGTGTCAATTTGATTTTTAAAGAATCCCAATAGAATGATGTATTCTATTAACGAGGCTAATTTAAAATTCCCGATTACTGAGTTTTCCATCTCGTGATAGTAGGATGTCAAAAATCTTGATGAGGAAACTTGGCTCACTAATCCAGGTTTTGTTTTGATAATTTGGACACTTTGTATTTTGCAAGATCTATTTTTTGTGTGAAACAATTTTAACTTGTAAGAACCTACTTTGTTTCAGGATGTTAGGACACTGTCTGATCTGTAAAATCTTTCTGATTGGTAAAATCCTATGTTTTTGATGTTGATCTGTCTAACCGTTGTTCTGGAAGTTTCTCTATTTTTCTCCTTCTGTGGACGTGCTAATACAGAGGGCAGAAGTGCTACAACATAACTCATAAGTGCTATAATTTCTAGTAAAAGTGTTGTAAAATAGTGTGGAAGTGCTAGAACAACACTTAGAAGCACTAAGATAGAGATGAGAAACGCTAAAATAGAGAGAAGATGCGCTAAAGCAAAGATCAGATGCGCTAAAAAAAAGTTTAGAAGTGCTATGTTTTTCTGTGGAAGCGCTAAAATATGGATCAGAAGTGCTAGAATGCTGACACTGGAATTTCCTGGCAGTCTGGTTTGCTATGACAGAGGCGCTATGAGATTGTTCAGAAGCACTAAAATAGAGGGGTGAAGCACTATAATTTTCTTTTGAAGCGCTAAAATAGAGTTCAAATGCGCTATAATTTGTCTTAGAAGCGCTATAGTTTTTGTTTAATGCCAAGCAAGGGGTGGGAATACGGGTCTCTCAGCTGTTATGTCTGCTTTCTCTTCTTCTTCGTCCAAGATTATGGATGCTATAAGGAATTGATGGGGTGTTTCGTTCTTTTCAAAAATAAATGTCCTCAAACTACTAATGATGTCAGTTTGAGTGCCTTCAATGTGTACATTACTAGGCTGAAATATTGGTGTGGTTAGCCCTAGTTGTTGAACAAGAGTTGTAGGTCTCCAAATGGTCATAAGGTGGTAACTCTAAGGTTTCCAAAGTTTTGTCTACTGTAAGAACTGATCAGGTCTAGTGGAGTATTCTGTGGTAGGTTGTGGAATGGAGGATTAACGAATACGTTGACTATGGTTAGATTCCCATGAAAGAGAGCTTCTTTGAATATAGGCTTGTGAAGTCAAAGGTTCTATAGCATAATCATCAGTGTAACCCCTATCGAAATCATGAAACCTATGGAGGAATGTTCTACGATGAAGCAAAGTCTTCCTATTCTGATATAAGAAACATTGTCTTTGTAAAAGATGTTTGTAACTAAGTGTTGTTTTGGGTTTTCTAATTCTCTTGACAAGAGATTTTTTGACAAACTTAGTGGTTCTCCAATCTCTAATCATGTATTCTCAATTTTTGATTTTGTATTTTTCAGGATGATCTTTTATCTGAATTTTAATGATTTTTGGAATACACAACACTCAAATGAAGATAGTTGTTTTTAAGAGTTTGTAATCTACACAGATAGTGTATGTTCAAAAGAACCAGCATGTTCCTATTTTCAC
>VDFB02373365.1:112438858-112579135 GCA_007258455.2 Sequoia sempervirens | reverse complement strand
GTTAGAATGGTATCTACTGTCAGGTGCTTTTGGTATGACCTCTTTCTGAATGCGATAGTCTCGCCGATAGGTGTTTTGACATCGGTAAGAATTAAGGGCTCTATATGACTCAGCGAATGCGATTGTCTTGCTGATGGGTTTGCCATGGAATTCGGTGAAAGGTCTCGCCGATCTTGCCGATAGCGATTATCTGGGCAATGGTTTTGGATATCGGAATGACTCTTGTAGCTCGTTGTGAACTCTTGCTGACAGTGGTAGGTTATGCCGATAGCTGTTGTGGAGCATTGTAGCATTGGGGAGACATGGCTAGTGTCTCACTGACATGTGATTGTGTTTGAATAACTTTTGATCATCTGAAGATCCCACGTGGTAGGTGTTCAACCAATCAGAGGAAGCTGAAGGAGAACCGGTGGCAGTTGGACTGTTGTGACTGTTCCTGTGAAGAAGATCAACAGACTATGAGCGGTATGGATCTACTCTGTGATCGAAGATGATGAATCGGTTTGGTGAACAATGGTGTTCATCTGTAGGGATCTAGATAGGAAAGTCGGATGCTGCTTCTCAAGGGGGTCAACTTGCAGAAAGATCTAGAACGAGAGGAAAGAAGAAAGGAAGAAGCCATGAGCCTCAATGACAGTTGTGATGTCTACTAGCAAAAGAAAATCAAAATTAATGATAGTGCTTCAGAACATTCAAAGTAGCTCTGGAAAGAAGGCTCGAGGTCAGACACAAGTGCTGCAAGTTAATGCGATGGTTGCAAAAGATATGAAGGCCATGCCCGAGGGAGATCTTTCACCGACATGAACAGGGTATGCACATTTAATGCCTCATTGACTTTATTCCAAAACTCTTCTAGGGCCGACCCCTTTTGGAACTGACTCATTTTGTAAACCCTAAAGCAGGGGCAGACACATTTCTTTGGAATTTTGTAGTATATATGGCATTTTTTCCTCTTTGTAGGAGATACACATGAGATAGATTTTCAAGAAGACAAATACATAGACATAGAAAGATAGACAAGAGAGACAGATAGATATTTTCTTAAGACAGATAGAGACATAACTGTATCTCTTTTATTTTGTAATAGGACCTTCTTTTTCATCTTCTTGGTTAGGGTTAGCAAGTTAGGGTTAGAAGGTAGAGAAATTTGAAAGTAGAAGTAGAGCAGAAGTTGAAGTTCAGCAGGAGGAAGTGATGTATCTTCAAAGTTTTCTTAGTATAGATCGAGATAATTTGAAGACATGGGTTTTCTGTACATTGGTGATCTTGCCAGATTTGTAAATGTTGTTTATCTATTTTACCAATAGTAGAAGCAAACAAATTTAAATCTACTTCATATTATGCTCCAGAATGGTATTTATCTTGGGTTAATTATTTGATTTGGAAAGCTTTCAAGGAATGAAATTTTATCTGATGTTTTGTTTAAATGATGATTTGCAACCTACTGTTAAAGTTTGCACTATGAATAGATGAAGCTTTGTATTAATTACAAGTTGATTTTATTCTGCAGTTTTAGTCTAGGAATTCCTTGGAGATATCAAGTCTAATTAAGTTGGATGAATCAACATTCTCTTTAGTTAAAAGCTTTAATCTATATTTTTCTATTTATTTAAAACCACCTATTAAAGTAGGTTTAAATACATGTTTAATCTCATAACAATCCAGAAGCTCAACACCAGCAGGCCCCTTGAACATTATAGTTACATCAACCATTGAGTGAAATCAGCATAGTCGAGAACCAATTACCAGGACCTTGGGAGTTAGATATCCATGTGTTATCTTTCTCTTTTAGGAGAAACAAAATAGTAATATTCTGTTTAAATGTTGTTGTGCTATTTTGACCATCAACAGAACTAGTGCTAGAAGGATGGCCTAGAAGAGCAAACTGGATAATATTGGGTTTTTTCTCATCATAGAGGTCCCATGGAGTTCTTCGATCAACTGAAAAACCACCACCTTTGGTAGAACTCAAGACCCCAACAAGACACAAGATTCACAAGACTGGGGCAGCCATTATACCACCCTTGTCAGCTCCACTCACTCCACCAATATTTTCACCAATAACCCGGTGGACACCTATCAATCCACCACCAAAACCATCTCAAGTGCCATTACAGCTGGTTCAGCCCATCCAACAGCTAGCTCAACTCCCACCACTGCCACCAATGGATTTTTTTATGAATAATCTCTCTCCATTGGGGACTATTCCTGAAGGCTTTCATGATATGCCCAAGAATCCAGAGAGATTCAGTCCCAAATACATTCATGGCGAATCAAGGAGTGCTAAAGTGCACATACAAGCTTTTAAGGACACTTGTACCAGAGCCCATATAGCTCACCATGATGTAGTTTGTAGGTTGTTCCCTTATTCCTTAGGGGATATGGTGTACAATTGGTACTTAAATCTTCCACAAGGTTCTATTCGGAGCTGGACAGACCTAGAGAATGCTTTCATCAATTAGTTCAGAGTTTATGTGGATCCAGCCATTTTGTTCCACCAATTTTCTACCATTAGGAAAGAGCCATGTGAATCCCTGCCCTTGTTTAACACCAGGTTTCAAAAAATGTATAGGAGACTGCAGGACCCCTATCTAGTTGCTGAGAATAGTGCCATTCAGACTTATTTTAGATTTATAGACCCTTTGCTTGGCCTGTTCCTACAAAGGACTTATCAGGCGATAGATATTGATTCGTTGTCTAAGGTTTATCATCTAGCCATCAAAATGCAATAACAAACTAGCTCTCAACAAGGAAACTTGGGAGGAGGTTTTCCTTTAATGGGGTATCAAATGCCTAATCCAACCCCTTTATTCAATATTGTCCCATGGATGTCTCCTTCCCATTATGGACCTATATCTGAGTTGCAGACTCAATCTCCTATTCCATTCTTTGCCAACAGAACCCCCAATTTCTTTCAACGATCACAGGCTCATCACAGTTAGCATGGTCATCATAATCAAGCTGGAACATCAAATCTTGTCGGTCAGCCACCTGTTGCTAAGAGTGCTGAGAGTGAAAAGACGGTTCAACTCACAAGTGAGGTGGAGACCTTAAAGAAAACTCTATCTCAAGTCACAAATGATATGGTTCAGCTTAAACTGAACCCCTCCCAGAGCCAAGGTAGTTACCCTAATCAGAGTAATAATAATCAGGGTAATTATCCGAACAACTACAATTACAACTAGAGGAGTTATCAAGGACAAAATTCCCCTAACCAAGGCTATCAAAATCAAAATAGAGGATATAACCAGAGGCCAAATAACAAATGATAATGGAATACGGGGCCAAACAATGGTGGGGTTCCTCACAATTATCAAGCTAATGAGGACAGGCCACATGTTGCGAATGTGGCTGACCTCAATTTTGTGACTAACTGGTGCAGGTTGCATGATACTACAACCCATTTTGAGGTAAACTGCCCTGAAATGGAGAAAGTTGTGAAGATGACACAGGAAGATGCCCAAACGTTCCAAGGGAATTCAAACAAAGGAGGTAGCTCAGTGGATACGACTATGACTTATGACCTCTTTGAAGAAGAACCTTCATTCCCAATGTAGAATGAGAATGGACTAGGAAAATATGTATATGATGCCCAAGCCTTTCAGAAAAAGGGAGGACACTTTTTAAGAAATCAGAATAAGGGTCCGTTCACTACATCAACATCACCTAACCATAGGGTGCCTTTGAATCAGAGTGTTGATAACAACCCTCCTCCACCGAAAGGTCCACTTGATTCTCAGAACAAAGGTAATTCATCTTCAATTCCTAAATATCAGGTTAGGAGTGATTCATAATTTGATTTCATTACAGAAATGTAGAGGCAGAAGACTTTAATGTCTTTCTTTGATGTTTTGAAATGGTGCTCGACTCAAAAGGAAATCTTGTTGAAAGCCTTGGGGGAAGCAGACAACTCGAAAGGAAGAGAAAAGGTGACTCCTGCTAATGAGATGAATGTAACTCTCTATAAAGGTAAGACTGGTACTCCACCTTTCTTGCTAAGTCTGAGAATTTTGGGAAAGAATTTACATAACTGTCTGCTAGATTCTGGAGCGTCGGGGAATGTCATGCCATTTTCCATTTGTAGGAAGTTAGGTCTGAGCCCACTCCAGACAAATAAAAAGGTTATCCAGTTAGACAAAACATAAGTTAATGTGGTAGGAGAGCTAAAAAATATCCATGTACAGATTGGATCTGATCCAAGGATCCAAACTTATGTGGATATCCAAGTCGCAAATATCCCAGAAACCTATGGGATGCTCTTAAGCAGAGACCTGATGAAAAGTTTAGGTGGATATGTGTCTTTGGATTTCTCACACATGTGGCTACCTTGGAAAGGGATAGCAAGCCAGATCAGAATTGAAAGTGAGCCTAGGCTCAAACACATGATTACTGAGTATGACTCCCCCAATGAAGTAGCCTATTTCGAAACCGAGATAGGGGTTTATAAGTAGGAGGAGATCATGAATTTTTCAATACTTCATTCTGATGACTCACCCCTCTCAAAGAAAAATGATCCAATGATTATTGTTAATCAACAAGTCCTAATAACAAAATTACAATAGGATAGGCTGGTACTAGGAGAGGAGGTTGATATGTGCAGTCTCCTACTTCCTAACTAGGTAGGGTTCATTACCAGAATCATTCTAAGTTAACTTGTAAATCCTATGTAGATATCTTGAAACATGTCTCCTCAGTAGAAGAAAATGGTGAGTGTCAATCCCAAGCCCCTATCAATGAGTTTCCATTCCAAGCAAAGGATGCAACCATCCTTACGAAAATCGGCTCTGCTAAGAGGGAATTATCTTCTCAGCCTGAGTAGACTCAAGTTCTGTATTTTGAATTACAGCTAGGGGGGCTGAGGAGTCTCAGTCTTTGCCAATTACACTTACCCCGAAAACACTTCCAATGCCTAGGGGATTGGTGACAAAGTTACTAAATCATGACTTGACTCAAGAGGAGGTTCAAGAATCACTTCCTGAACAAATTTTCAATCCAGGGGAATCTTTGGATGAACTATTCCCCCAATCACTTTCAAATACTGATGATCAACACCAGTCTGAGCTATCATATACTTCTACCCAACAAAAGACTGTAGGCCAGATAAAGAAAGAGACCCCAACCCAAGATCAATTATGGAGTCTAAAATTTTATGGCTCTAAGTCCAAATCAAGAAGTGGAGTAGGGGTGGAATTAACCAATCCAAAAGGGAAGACTTACTTTGCCTCCTATAGGCTATAGTTCAGTTGCACAAACAACGTGGCAGAATATGAAGCACTTGCTAGGGGCTTAATGTTTTCCCATCAGAAGAAGGTCACATCTCTTATAGTGATGGGGGACTTTGAAGTCATTATCAAACAGGTTCATAGCCAATATACTTGCCATAATAAAAAATTGTCTGCTTACAAAAATAGGGTTTGGAATCTGATTGAGGACTTTGACGCTTTCATAATTACTTTGATTCCTAGGGAGCAAAATTAGATTGCAGATGCTTTGGCAGTTACTGCTAGTACTTTGGAGCCTATGTAGGACTCCAAATTAAAAATATTTTCAGTTGAGCTAGTTTTAATCCTAGCAATCCCTGATAATGTTCAAAATTTTCAAGTCTTTGAGGACGACCAACACATACTTGCCTTCTTGGCAAGTTCAGATGTCTTTGAAGGGCTGATCATAGATGAATCAGATAGAGATCAGGGAGAATGGGACCCTGAAGGTTGTGATACCAGAGGAGTAATGAATTTAAAGAGTAACAACATCCCCAAGGGGATGGTAGCCTTAGAAAGGATATTTGATTTTGATCCTCGGGCTCGGGAGAGAGTGCCAACGCAAAGTGAAGGAGGGAAGTAGGAATCTATTAATTTGGTTGATTCGGGTCCCAAAAGAAGTGTCCTTATAGGTAAGACTTTCCCTGAGGAGATCAAAAATGAGATAATTAAGGTGTTAAAAGAAGATATTGCAGAAATTTCCTAGAGCTATAAAGATTTGAAGACTTTTAACACCTCTGTGATCACACACACAATACCGCTGAAACCAAAAGCCAAGCACTTTCATCAAAAGCAACGCCTGGTCAATGCTTTGATTGAACCATTGATACTGAAGGAAGTGCAAAAACTTTTATCAACAAGAATCATCTTCCCAGTAAGGCACTCCACGTGGGTTTCCAATCTAGTTCCAGTGCGTAAGAAAAGTGGGGAGATCAGGTTGGGTGTTGACTACAGAAACCTGAACAAAGCCTCAGAGAAGGATAACTATCCACTTCCTTCTCTTGATGAAGTGTTACAAACTGTTAATGGATCCCAGATGATGTCATTTTTAGATGGCTATTCGGGGTATAACCAAGTGTTGGTCAGCCATGAAGACAGGATGAAGACTGCCTTCACTACAAAATGGGGGACATTTTCCTATCGATGCATGCCATTTGGCCTCATTAATGCTAGAGCTACCTTTCAACACGCAATGGATGTGGCTTTTAAGGATTTGATAGGTAAGTGTATTATTATATATGTGGATGACTTGACAATTTTTTCCAAGAAGAGAAAGGATCATGCTGCTAATTTAGCAAAGGTCCTTAAAAGATGTATCAACTATGGAGTATCTCTTAATCCCAAGAAGTGTGTCTTTGGAGTTTCTAAAGGGAAACTTTTAGGGCATGTGATATCAGAAAAGGGAACATCCATAGATCTCGATAGAGTTGAGGCTATTTTGAAATTGACGATGCCAGGTAGTAAAAAGGAGATGAGGTCCTTCTTTGGGAGGATTAATTTTGTAAGGAAGTTCATAACAGGGTTTGCAGAAATTGTCAAAGCCCTCAACGAGATGATGAAGAAATATGCTAAAATTGAATGGAGCAATGAGGCTAGATCTACATTTTTGCAGATTAAGCAATCAATATATGAGGCACTGGTCTTGACCAGCCTAGATTACCTAAAGCCCTTTTATATTTATTCATTTTCATCTGATCATTCATGTGCATCAGTCCTAACACAACACAAAGGTGAAGGAGATGAAAGGCCAATTGCCTTCATGATCTCGCCATTCAAGAATGCAGAAGTTAGGTACCCACCCTTGGAAAAATAGTTCTTTGCATTGGTACAAGTGGTAAAAATGTTTAGGCATTACATTTTGAGAAGCCAAGTTATTGCTATAGTGCCTAATCCAGCGATTAAGTCTCTCCTTATGCAAAGCGAATTAGGGGAAAGGAGAGGAAAATGGATGGCTATTCTGCAAGAGTATGATTTGGAAATCCATCCAATGAAACTTGTCCAAGGACAAGGTTTATCAAATGCCATGGTAGATGTTGACAAGAATATCACCTGTCAGCAATATACTGTGCACTCATTTACCAAGGACCCATGGTATACTAGCTTGATCTTCTTCCTTCTCAATAACAGATGCCCAAACGAGATGAATGCTACTCAAAGAAGGGCACTAAGGATGAAGAGTGCTCATTACATGCTCAAAGGAGGGGCTCTTTATAGGAGAAATTATGAGGGGGTGTACCTGCGATGTTTGGATCAACAAGAAGCCAAACATGCCATGGCTGAATTTCATGGTAGGCATGGCACAAGACATAGATCAAAAAATTCTTTGGTCCATCAAATCCTCAGGTCAGGATATTATTGGCCCCATGTGTTTAGGGATGCACATCAACACGTCCAGACATGTCATACATGTCAAACTTCTGCATCAAAGAAGTGTAATTCAGCAATGCCTCTACAACTAGTATATGAGGTAAGACCATTTGCCCAATGGGTATTGTATTTTTTTGGGGTTATTAATCCTAATTCTTTTGTAGGGCACAAGTTCATCTTAACTGATATAGACTATTGCACCCGTTGGACTAAGGAACAACCATGCAAGAACAACACCACTGAGGTAGTTATCAAATTTCTCACTAAAAATATTGTTACCAGGTTTGGAGTGTCATTCGCCTTGGTATGTGACAATGGCCCTGCCTTTTCATTTGCTAAATTTATACTATGGGCTTATGAACATAAAATTATCTTGAAGTATTCCTCTAATTACTATCCTCAGGGAAATGGTGTAGCGGAATCTACTAACAAGAATCTATTAGAAGTAATAAAGAAGTTACTTGAAAGTAATCCTAGGGACTGGCATACCTAGTTAAGATTTTCCTTATGGGCAGATCGAACCCGTATTAAGGTTGCCCTAGGAAGTTCCCCTTTCAAGTTAGTCTATGGCTAGGATCTAGTTTTCCCCATACACTTACAGATACCTGTTCTTAAGTTCATGCAAGAGTTTTATACAAGGGACGACTAGATTGAGGTAAGACTAAACAACCTTTTAAACATGGAAGAACAAAGAAACGTTGCTCTACAACAGTTTTTCAAACATCAGGTTGTTGTCAAACGTTGATTTGACAAGAGAGCTAAGATTAAGGCATTCAGAATCTTAGATCTGGTGTTGCTGTGGGACAAGGCTAAGGAGAAAAAGGGCGATTGCCAGAAATTTGATAGACTTTGGCTAGGTCCTTATCAAGTAGCTGAGATCTTGGGGGAGAACGCTTTTTGTTTGAGCACCTTGACGGGAGAACTTGTTCCATTGCCAGTCAATGGGCAGTTTCTCAAGCATTACTTTGGCTCGTAAAGGTTTGAGTTTTTGAATTGATTGTATATATGTATTTGGTGTAATTACTAGTTCTTTGCTTTTATTCTTTGTTTGTTGTTTCTTTCTTTCTTTTCGTTTCCTTTGTTGTTTTGTGTTTCTTCTTCGGGGATCCTCTTTTCTTTCCATCCTAAAACATTGGGGTTGTTATTCAAAGAATACTGTAGGCACTAGGAGAGAAATTGGTTTGGGCATTTTTAGGCATATATGTTGAAAAATTTTGTTCTAAAATTCATGCCTTATGGTCATTTTAGCATGAGTCTGAAGGCTATTAGGAGTAAGGTGTATTGTAGGTAACCTCCTGAACTATCATTGAAATCTGTCACAAAATAGATAAAACATCCGACTATGAAGTGCCTATTCATCTCCGGGTAATTATATCTTCGATTCAAGTGAAAAATCTGTTTCCCCAAGACTGTCAAAGGATCCATTGTAGTTCTCAACCCATATTTCAGACTGTTAAAGTCTTTGTATTGAGAAGGTTTTTGAAAAGAATTTTCACAAGTAATGCCTGTAAAAGAGATAAAAAAGAAAGAAAGAAGAGAAGCATTAAAATAAAGGAAAACTCAATACTAAATGGGTAATTCAAGTATCTCTATTGGGGCTATGGACGCCTGACTGGCAATAGAGCAATGCTTTGGGAGAACTAGAGGCATCTCCGTCGAGGCTATGGACGCCTGACTGGCAGCGGAGCAATACCCAGGATTCTATTGCACGACAGTCGAAGGACTCAACCCATGTAGCTTGGTTTGTAGATATAGTTGTTTAGGTGTGGAGAAAGCTCAAATAAAGAAGGATGCACCATAACCATGCACACACTCAGATTCAAGCAATATTTTATGTTGGTCCTACATTTGAGATTCCAGCTCAACTTTACTTAAATATTCCGATCACACTTAAGTTAACATGTCTCATAAGTTATGGGTTTTGGGATGATTAAATTCTTCAATATCTTAAAAATGGGTAAACCATTTTTCCCTAGCTGAGTCGCCATTTGTTATGCCTTGCATAACCACCCCATTTTATTTCATTTTGGAACAAAATGGGTTCCCCTTTTCTTTTGTTTTCATTGCCTTTGGTTTTTTGGTTGGGTCTTAGGAATTCTTTTTTTTTCCTCCTAAGTTTGTCTTTTGTTCTGTTGGAGCCGGATCCGGAGCCAAATCTGAACATTAAACTCTTTCAAGGTTTCTAGTTTGGTTTCCTTCCCGACTCTAACTCCACCTTTTCTTTTTGTTTCTTCTTTGTTGGTTGTTTTCGACTAACATTTGGGTTGGTCCTTTTCCTCTTGTTTATTGGTCGTTTTACTTTGGTTTTGTGTTATGTGCCTTAGGGGTTTTCCTTTCTCCCTTGGGCCTTTTCTTTGTTGTTCTGGTGGACACGGAACTGGGACCAAGACTGAACTTTGGAATTTCTTCCTAGTTCTATTTCCATTCCGTTCCCAGTCCTGGTTCCACCCCCTTTGTCCTTTGTTTTTTTCCTTAGGCATTTTTTTTTGTTTTGTTCTAGTGGACGCGGGACCAGAGCGAAATTGAACTTCCAAACTTTCTCTAAAGTTCCAGTTCTGTTTTCCGATCCAGTTCTAGTTCAGCTGAACTTGTTTGTTTTTTGTTTTGTTCCCTTCGTTTGGTTGTGGGATGTTTTTCTTCCCTTCCCTTTTTTATTTTTCATCCTTTTTTGTCATCTCTTTATATGTTGTCGGAGGCGAGATCAGGATGGAATCTGAGCCTGAAACTTGGAAAAGTTTTAGTGTCGGATTTGGTTCCATTCCTACCCCCGTTGTGGTTTGCTCGGGATCAGTTTTTGCTAAGATCCCACTTGTTTTTGTTCCTGGGTTATGTTACCTTTTGCAGACGTGGAGCCGGAATGTGGGTTGGACTTGGAAATGATGGTTATTTCCATGTTCAATTCTCGTTCCGACTCCGGTCCTAGTTTCGGTTTCATCTTGGCTCCACCCTTGCCGGTATTAAAGGAATGTGTGTTTTTGGTTCGGATTTGGTTCTGCATCCGCGAGAGTTGGGTTTCTTTTTGCTAAGGATATATGAAAGGCAAGACGAAGAATCACGTATCTTCTATGCCTTAGAGGATTAATGAAGGCATTGTTTTGCAGGATTAGAGCATATCGAGAACATCTGATGCTAATTCTCAAGGAATTTTGTTGGAAATCATGCCTCAATCAGATCTGGCATAAAGCTCCTGAAGGAGTAAAGTCAATGAGACCCTCTGGAGGTCTTGCCAACTGGTAGTTGTGTTCTATTCATTTTGAAATGCTTAGGTTGCCAAGACATTTCGGTCGCTGTGAGTTTTCCATCTCTCTACACTTGGGGAGAACTCTCACCAACAATTGTTCACAAGGTTAGCTTGGGCAAGACTCTTGGCGATAGCTAGTGTCGAGAAGAGGTGTTACACTCGATATGATGTCATGTCGACTGAGATTGTCTCGCCAATGGAGGAACACTTCGGTGTGACATGTAGGCTCACCAAGATCTTGTTCTGACTTGTTGGTCTTGTAGATGGATGTGTTCGTGCTGAGCATCACTGAGACTCTTGCCGATGGTCTGGTTGAAATGGTATCTATTGTCAGGTGCTCTCGGTATGACCTCTTTCTGAATGCAATAGTCTCTCTGATAGGTATTTTGACATCGGTAAGACTTAAGGGCTCTATATGACTCATAGCGAATGCGATTGTCTTGCCGATGGGTTTGTCGTGGACTTTGGTGAAAGGTCTCGCCGATCTTGCCGATAGTGATTGTTTGGGCGATGGTCTTGGATATCAGGATGACTCTTGCAGGTCGTTGTGAACTCTTTCCGACAGTGGTAGGTTATGTCGATAGCTGCTGTGGAGCATTGTAGCATCGGGGAGACATAGCTAGTGTCTCACTGACATGCGATTGTGTTTGAATAACTTTTGACCATCTGAAGATCCCACGTGGTATGTGTTCAACCAATCAGAGGAAGTTGAAGGTGAATTGGTGGTAGTTGGACTATTGTGACCATTCCTGTGAAGAAGATCAATAGACTGTGAGCGGTATGGATCTACTCTATGATCGAAGATGATGAATCGGTTCGGTGAATAGTGGTGTTCGTCTGTAGGGATCTAGATAGGAAATTCAGATGCTGCTTCTCAAGGGGGTCAACTTGCAGAAAGATCTAGAATGAGAGGAAAGCAGAAAGGAAGAAGCCATGAGTCTCAATGATAGTTATGATGTCTACTGGCAAAAGAAGATCGAAATTAATGATAGTGCTTTAGAATATTCAAAGCAGCTCTGGAAAGAAGGCTCAAGGTAGGACACGAGGGCTGCGAGTTAATGCGATAGTTGCAAAAGATCTGAAGGCCATGCTCGAGGGAGATCTTTCACCGACATGAACAGGGTATGCACATTTAATGCCTCATTGACTTTATTCCAAAACTCTTCTAGGGCCTACGCCTTCTGGAATCGACTCATTTTGTAAACCCTAAAGCAGGGGTAGACACATGTCTTTGGCATTTTTTTGTATATATGGCATTTTTGCCTCTTTTCAGGAGATACACATGAGATAGATTTTCAAGAAGACACATACATAGACATAAAAAGATAGACAAGAGAGACATATAGAGATTTTCTTAAGACAGATAGAGACATAACTGTATCTCTTTTATTTTGTAATAGGACCTTCTTTTTCATCTTCTTGGTTAGGGTTAGCAAGTTAGGGTTTGAAGGTAGAGAAACTTGAAAGTAGAAGTAGAGCAGAAGTTAAAGTTCAGTAGGAGGAAGTGATGTATCTTCCAGGTTTTCTTAGTATAGATCGAGATAATTTGGAGACATGGGTTTTCTATACACTGGTGATCTTGCTAGATTTGTAAATGTTGTTTATCTGTTTCATAAACAGTAGAAGTAACCGGATTTAAATCTACTTTATATTATGCTCCAGAATGGTATTTATCTCGGGTTAATTATTATATTTGGAAAGCTTTCAAGGAATGAAATTTTATCTGATGTTTTGTTTAAATGATGATTTGCAACCTACTGTTAAAGTTTGCATTGTGAATAGATGAAGCTTTGTATTAATTACAAGTTGATTTTATTCTGCAGTTTTAGTCTAGGAATTCCTTGGAAGATATCAAGTTTGATTAAGTTGGATGAATCAACATTCTCTTCAGTTAAAAGCTTTAATCTATCTTTTTCTATTTCTTTAAAACCACCTATTAAAGTAGGTTTAAATATATGTTTGATCTCATAACAATCTAGAAGCTCAACACCAGCAGGCCCCTTGAACATTATAGTTACATCAACCATTGAGTGAAATCAGCATAGTCGAGAACCGATTACCAGGACCTTGGGAGTTAGATATCCATGTGTTATCTTTCTCTTTCAGGAGAAACAAAATAGTAATATTCTATTTAAATGTTGTTGTGCTATTTTGACCATCAACACGATCCCTCCTCTTAATGTGAAAATATGCAAAATAATTATAATTTCCAAGTGAAATGTCAACGTAAGAATTCCTCGCATTTGATTCACTTTGTGTAGCTTAATTTGTTTCTTTCTGCTTTTATCTCTATTTAAGCATTGCTTTGGAATCAGTTATGCACTTTTACATTTACTACCTTTTTATCTTGTATGCGTTATTTAATATATGCATTATGCGTTGAGATATGGAAGTGTGCCATTTCTCATTAGGGAAAATCTCCATTTGTATCTATTATGGTCCGTGGAGACATCCGTGCTTTTGGAATTTGGATGTCAATTTCACTTGGCATTGTATCTTGTCACACAACTGTTACCCACAACTCTCACTGTCATCTATGAGAAAGCCATCCTTTTTTTTTAGTTTTCTGTCAATTGAGTCTCTTTCTATCTGAATATAATCGATTATCAGATGATATCCCTGCTTGGTGTAGAAGCATACTCACCCATTCTTTGTTTGTTTTGCACTTGAGGAATTAAATTAGTAATCTTTCGCTATGGTTTGTAAGGGGAATCAATTTATCTATTAATAGTTCCCCTTTTCTAAAAGAAACTTAATGTTGTACACACACTAGTATTCATTCATGTTTTCTAGAAACTTAGATTTTAAAGTGAAATCATTAGAAATTTGGCGTTGCTTGCATACCATGTTATGTGTAAAGAGGTAACATGTACTACTGTTGTTTTCTCATTTTTCTACCAATTATATAATGTGTTCTCTTGATGCGTATTCGTTATATATATTTGTTCTTTCTTTAGTAGTTGTTTTTAAATTTGTATGTATGTTACTAATGGTATAATTTTTCTGTAAGGTATGCATATCTTTTTCATTTCTTGAGTACTTCTAAGCTTCAAGCTTGATTCTCATTTATAGGAATAGGATTGGGAGATAACTTAATCTTACTAACAATCTCAAATTCCATGCTTGGTTCTATTAATATTATCATGAACTTCCAAAGCTTACTATATCTGCCATATTTATTTATTTTGTGATAGCTATCAATCGATCTTTTCATTCAAATGTAAATATGGTGTAGGAAAATACATGACATGTTTTTAGATATGATGTAGGAGCATCCAGTGGTGTGAAGGAAATCTTGCATCACCCAAAAATATGCTTTCCATTTGTGTTCATGTTGTTTGCTTTTTGTAGATGTTTTTGCATTTCTAGATACCCTTTTTGTCGAATAAGAGTTTCCAACTTTCAAAATGACTTTTCTATTTTTTTTGCTCACTGGTTATTTTTAGCAGGTGTGAATTTCACGGCGTGGGAAGACAAAAATTTATGAGAAGGTTTAGGACGGAAAAGTAAGCACTTTGGCGACAGAATCAGGTCAAGATCATTCATGATTTGAAAGTTATTCAAGTTCCAATTTCTACTTTTTGGCCCTGAAAAACCTTCCGAGTCCAGTTTGAGGCACTAAATAGTCTCAGATGGGCCCAAAAATTTGCAAGAAGCCCAAAGTATTGGCCCTACTTTTTGCCACATCGTCTTTTCGAGAGCTTTCCGAAAAGGTATTATCATTGAAAATTTGACGGTCGGATTAAAAGTTATGGCTTCTGGAAGTTAGTGCATTTTTAGAACTGTGCTAATTTTTGAATGTGAATTTAAATTTGAATTTCAAATTATAATTTTTGGCGCCAATCCACCAAAACTCATATCTCAAATTTTGTTTTTGGCTCCAAACCAAAAAGGGGTTATTTATGGGCTAGTTTCTAATTTTTGGGTAGCTTTTTGGGCAAAGAGTTCGCATTCTACGAAAGGGGATTTTCTGTAGTTTCTGTGATTTTTCTGAAACTTCTGTAGCTTGCATGTATCGCAGAGCTCAGGGATTTGGGATCCTCTACATGTAAGATTTCCATTATTGAATAATAATAAAGTTTTCTAGTTGTGCGCATTATTTTTGTGTCTCGGGTTTGCTCCCTCGTCAAGATCAAGTGAGAAACCTTGCAAATCGGATCCTCCCTCAAATATTGGATGCATCAACAATTAGATTTGATTGCAATTGGTGCCATATTCATGCATCCTAATATAAAAAGGAAGCACATGATTTTGATATAAAAAATAGTATAGCATCTTATGTCAGTAGCTTGTTTGTATTCATCTTCCACCCAATGAATAGAACAATCTTATGTAATAGGATATAATAATACTATGTATGAAGGATGGAATATGGTTTTCATGAAACCAAAGTATTTGAAGGGTGAGATGTTGATAGAATTGAAGTTTTGGGATAATGTATATTTTTAGGGGTTTACTTATAAGATATTTGTTGAGGTTCTATCTAAAGAGATTGGGATTGACATTATAATTCAATTAATTTTGGGATTTTGAAATATAGGAATAGATATAAGAAGTTAAGATAAATAAAGGGAAATCTAACTAATTTCAAATTTGAAGTTGATATGAATATATCTTTAGTATAAAATGATTTATTAATATGGAATGCATAGGAGTAATTTTTACATGCACAACTATCAAAGTAAAATAGTTATTTTGTGGTGTTGATAATATGTTGATATCATTGGCATGTTTTTTAAATTTTTTGGTTCTGTTAGTTCCTTATAACAATTTTGATTGTTTTCACTATTTATCTATTTTGTAGATTAACCCTTTCTATGGTGATTGTGGGGAAGAGTTTCTTCATTGATATCTTATCCATATCAAGTATTATTAATTTATACTTTATCCTTTAATATTATTTCGTTTAAATTAAAAACTAATTTTATTAATCAATTGTGTTCCATTAGCATTATCTTAGCTAGGAATTATAGAAGGATGGAGAAGATAGAGTTTTATGGAGTTGATCATGGGATTATATTTAATATGTTATTGATCTGGAGCTCCTGTTTGATAGCTAAATAACCTCAAATTCATGTAAGGCTATGGAGTTGATCACTGGATGATTTGGAAGCTTCTGGAATAACCTAATTCTCTCTCAAATGCATGTACATGGTGGTGGTGGAGTTGGCTTGTGAATGAGCCTGAATCTCCTAGACCTCTACTTTCTTGATGGATGTTTGTACTTGCATGGCTCAGATTCATGTTCTTTGGATTTGAGAGTTTTATGGATTTTATGTTTAAAAATATATGGTTATGCATATTCATGATATTCCATTGTTCTGGTTTAACTAGTATGGTTGTTTTCAGACTTGTGGGTCTTCTAGATGTTATGTGGACATGGATTTGCATGTGTGTTAGAAAAGATGGTGGTTTTGCATGTTTTACATCGTTAATAAAAAATTGTGGCTTTGCAGATCTGTAGATGAACTATTTTTTTTAGATTATGTTTTCCTTGGGGTATTTCTAGATCTAAGATAGTTGCAAGTTTTCATGTATGCTTCATGCATGTTTTAAGGAGGTTTGTAGCTTTCTCATTGAGGAAATGTTGGTATATGTTTTACCATTGGTGATTTGTGGGTTGTGAAGTTGGGATATTTAATATTTTATAAGCTTTTGGACAACCTATTTCTTCTGAAGGTTTTATAGTTTTCTTGTGTTCTAAAAGCTATTGGTTTGTGTAGATTTGGAGTATTCATTTGTTCAGATGAAATATGTGTAATCTATTTTTATTTTAGATTGCAGGAATTGGTTATGTATCTGTCCCCCTATAAACTATAGTGTGCCTGGTAAATTTTTTTCATGTGACCAGTGGTGCTGGTGCGACACACCCTTCAGTACCATAGGTTTGGGGGGAGACTAGACCTCGTGACCTCTTGCATACAACAAGATACTTTAGCCAATCGAGCTAGGGCCCCCACCCCAAATATGTGTAATCTATTATTCTTGATGTATAAGTGATTTTATATTTACACATAAATGATTTTTACAGGTTTTAAATGTTAAACAAAATTTGTGGTTTGTAGATCTATGGAAACTATTATGTTTAGACTCTTAGATTTTTTTGGATGAGAACAATTACAGATGTGCAGGAATGATTGTTTAGTTCCTTGACTATGGTACTCAATTGTGGATTTATTTGGAAAATCGGGTCTGTTGGTGATCTGGTGTTTGATTCTTGAAAATCTACATGTTATCTTCTTTGATATGTTAGTTTTGCATGTTAATAATGTGATGATGAGTTTGCATGCTTCAGTGTATGGGATCTACGAGTTATGCAGTTTTTGGATTAGCTACCCATTGGCTGCAGTGGGATGACTTGGATGTGGACTGTCTATATCCACGAGATTGATCAGCGTTGACGTAGATTT
This sequence comes from Sequoia sempervirens, assembly GCA_007258455.2. Classification (NCBI taxonomy): domain Eukaryota; kingdom Viridiplantae; phylum Streptophyta; class Pinopsida; order Cupressales; family Cupressaceae; genus Sequoia; species Sequoia sempervirens. The sequence continues at coordinate 112,561,856 of VDFB02373365.1, read as the reverse complement.
CATTGGTCAGCCTTGTCTGTGGTCATTTTTGCATTGGTATTTTTCTTTGAGATGAGAGGATGGATAGTCTATTATGGGACTTGTAGCACGTTGTTTATCTTCTTGGATTATAAATTTTGGCTCTATTTATTATTTGGTGTTGTTGATATTGCATTTTATTGTGTTAGAGCCATGAAGAATATTCATTAAGGAGATGTTTGACATTATGCTTGGAGATCTCAGTATCTTTGTTCATTGGGAGCTTTAGCAATGAATGTGGATTCATCACTTAGTGATGGATGATCTTCTTTAGTGTTGCAGATGTTACTAAGAGGAAATCTTAGATCTTGTTGCTGTAGAAGGGTTCTTTCACATTTGCATGGACATTATTTGGCTCTGGATATTTTTCATGTGAATGGATATGTTGACATCTTGGTTTTCCATGCAGTACTTCTTTAGTCTTTGGTTGAGGTGTCATGATTTGTATTCTAATATGTGATCCTTCTTTTGATAAGATGGCTATGTTATTATGTCATGGTTTATGTTCTTGATTCTAGATTAGAGTTTTGGCATGATACAGGTGCTTGTTATGTTCTTTGGATCATATGATATTCTTTGAGGAGGTGTGAGATCATGATGTCATGTTTATGTTCATGATTCATGATTGAAGCTTTGACATTAATCTTGTGTGGTTCTCTTGGTATTGGGTACATTAATCATTTGCTTGATTACTTCATGATGATGCTTTGTTGCATTTGGAGTTTTGCATGGATTGATTGGTTATAGGTACTCATGGATACTTGGAGACATAGGCGAGGCTAGAGTTCTCTTGTAGTTAGAGACATTTGTTGAGATGGTTACTCTTGATGATATTTCAGCAAGAAGTCCGAGGAGCCTACACCTTGGTTGGATGTGAGTTCAAAATGGACCTATGAGGAGAGTGTTCTTGGATGAGTCATGATGACTTGGATATCTTGGTGGAGCATTCTCATTCCCCACTCTTGGTCCTCTTGATAGATTACTTGAGAGGTATTTCCCATTATTTCTTTCAGGTGTATTATGTTATGCTTTGTCTTCTCATGCATATGGATCTTGAGCTATGAATATATGGTTTTGGAGGATTAATTTGAAGAGTGATGTCATGTTTATCTCCTTATGCGTTATGATTGCATTCATTGATGTTGAGTTTAGGAGATGTATTGGGCTTATTTCCTTCATTGGAATGGATTTATTTTGATCTTCTTTGGTTATGAGAGGCTTACATCCATGTTGGTTACATGATACATATGTTATGTTTGATCTTGGTGATTGAATGGTTGGGTGTTGTTATGGATTTTATTTTGGGATGTTGTGGAGGAGATCATACTTGACATAGTTGGCATTTAGAGGTGTATGTAGAAGGATTTTATATAGGTATATGTTGTACAAAGTTTCTCTCTTTGGTCTTGGTTACCTTTTTGTATTATTGGTTTCACATTACATTGGTTGAGGTTTGGTTGGAGCTATTGCGATCACTCAGTTGTGGTCATGTGTTTTCACTTATGTTCTTGTGTGATTACATGGAGGTTCCTTTTTATCTTTCCTTTGTTTGGTGTGGAGAACTTGGGAGAGCTATGGAGATTTGTGGTGAGAGTTGTTCTTGCAGGCTATTGGTTTACAGGTTTTGCATATCATTGTGGATGATTCCTTGGTACTAAACGATGTTGTTTACACTTTCTATATGATGCTATAAGTAGACTTGGCATGCCTTGATAATTTTTAGTTTTTTTGACATTCCCCATGTAGTGGGAGTTCCTAGATGTGTATGTTCTTCATTGATAGATTTGACACATGGATCTTGTGATTGAAATTTATGGGTTAAATATGTTGTTGGCATAAGTTATATTGATGTTTTGGATAACTTTAAGGTATGGAATATTGGATGGATTAGCATTTGTTGTGGGTGGTATTTTTGATCTCGTGGGTTTATCAGTTAGATGAGGGAAACTTGGTTTGGTTGTTGTAATATTTGATGGATTATCTTGTTCTCTGGAGGATTCTTCATCTTCAGAATTGTGTTATGGTTATGAGCTTCAAGTTGGTTGAGCTTCTATTTAGCTCAAGAGAATAGTGGAGTTGTGGAAGTAGCATGTATCCTTTGGTATCACTTGGATTTTGATGCTTGTGTTCTTTGGATTGATGCATATACACCTTGGCATGTTCACTTTCTTCCATAGGTGGCATGATTGGAGGATGACATGAGGTTTTTGATTGATATGGTGGACATCTTGGATGTTGTAGGTATCTTGTTAGTACATGAGAGCATGCTAGAGATTCATGTGTTTCCATGGATGGTTGTGATGATGTTGATTGGAACTTAGCAGTTGATTACCCAATTAGATTGGCTCTTGAAAGGTGTTTGACAAATGGGAGAATGTTGGGAATTAAGGTGTATCAACCTTTATCATTTCCTAGCATTAAAATATTAATTTATTAATGCTTATGTTGTAATTTCCTGCTCATATTAATTTGTCATCTAATGTGACTTGGCATGGCGAGATATCAACATATTGGGAGGTGACATGGGATGTGACATGGATATTGTGGTCTCCACATGGAAATGTAGGCATCCCACTTTGGAAAGAGATTCTTTGACATTTGTTGACATCTTTGAGGGATTCTATGACGAAGTATGATAGATTCTTATGAAAGATTCCTATGACGGTCTTATGACGCATAAGAGCCAGATTCTATGATAGGTTGGACAAGTCTTGGAAGGCATCTTGCCATGAGTAAACTAGGTGCCCAAGTTTGACATATGATAGGTTGTAAGAGAATGTAAGAGGCATCTTCTATATTTAGTCAATTATGACAGATTCTCTTATAGCTATAAGAGTTGTCATATATGACAGATTCTATGACATTGTAAGTCATCTATCATACCTATTAGGGGAAAATTTGGGGCTCACAAGTATGGAGGCATGTAAGGGGGGTTAGGAATCATGTGACAAGTGTCACAAGAGTCAAATATGTGTTTAGAAAATGTGCCACATGGATTTGGAAGCCCATCTCTTGTAGCTTGTTCTAGAAGCTACCTTTATGCTTGTATTCTCTATATATTGGATGTCTTGGAGTGGATTTTGTATGTTGAACATTGTAGGTGTCGAAGTGCTATTGGATTTCCTCTAGAAGAGAAAGATGTAGTCTTCATGTTAAGGTTGCAAGCCTGCAAGTGTATTATAACCTTATTGTTGTAAATTAATACATTGGTTCGATGCTTTGGAATGTGGGGTTTTTTACCCGAAAGGGTTTTACCCACGTATATCATGTCTTCTTCTCTTTTGTCTATCTTTCTTCTATTCTTTGTGTTTCTCATTCTTGAAATGTTAATATACATGCTATTATGCTACTAAAATTTTCCTAGATTTGAAACTACATCATCTTTCCTCTAAGGATTAATTCATGGGAATTTAAATGTGTTTGTTTCTGCTTTATGACATAGTAGTATGTTCTTGTATTAAGATGAAAAAAAATATGATTTGTTTAAAGGAGCATAAAATACTGAAGGTGCATACTGGTTCTTAGAATATTTCTGAGTTCATCATTTCCTTTTCAAGGAAAACTTGCAAATCACATACCATGCTTCATCACTATCTAGAACATTCCTTTATCACCTTGAAATACATCAAACTCCTTCGCAACAATTCACACTTTTAGAATGTACACAACTTGTACACTCAAACTACACTTCCAGACACTACAAATCTAAAATCTATCTTACGAAGTGCCAAATCATGAATACTCTTGTCATAGGCAAGAGATCAACAGTATCAACATATCTTCAAAATCACAAGACCTAAACAAAATTGAGGAGAAACACAAAGTAAGTACATTTCTCCTAGACACCTTTGTAAGAAACACTGCAAATATAGTTCACATATTGGTGAACATAAATTATTTTGGACAATGATCCAAAAGCCCAAATTTTGGATATAGAAACTATGAACACCTCTAATCAACATATCCAAACCACACAATTAGATATTCAACCTAGAAGAAATTTGAAGAAAAACTAGAACACCTCTGCAACACCTTGTTTCCTCTTTTTATCAATTTTCTCAATATCCTCGACGTCTAAACCATAAACAAAATCTTATCAAAGAAACACCATAGGTTAACATCAAAGACTTAACTGATGACAACACAATGCAACTAATCAAAGCAATGATCTCTCTCAACCACTACACAATTGTAACCACTGAAAACACAAGCTTGTTGACATGAATGACAACACCTTCATACTTGCAATAATCTCCCTCTTTTTCATTAATGGCAACAAAATATGTGAAAAACCATCAAATACAACATGCACAACATTCCTGAATTCTCTCCATCTCTCCTCCTTTCAAATTCTATTTTTCACATGACTTCTCTCTCCTTCTATACAACCAGAATTTTTCACATGACTCTCTTTCTCCCCCTTTGACATCAATGTCAAAGGAAAATATATTTTTCATTGTTCTCCCCATTTGACATAGAATCAAGTTACTTGTAGCTGGTTTGAATACTCCCCCTTAGAAGTATACACCAACCAAATCAATAACCTCTACAAAATGACAACATATACTCCATACTGCAACACTATCACTACCTACTCCCCATGAGATGTAGCCACCAACATCAGTCCAGGAAAGGAATGAATCCATATATCCAGTGGATTGATGCATCTCCATATGCATCTAGTTCAGAGAAGGAGAAATAACCCCAAACTTCTCTTGAAGATACTCAAAATTATCCTTAGGAAGAGCCTTAGTAAATATGTCAGCAATTTGATCCTTTGTAGGTACATATTCAAGCTTCACTTCATTCTCCACAACCTTCTCTCTTAGAAAGTGATTCCTAATTGAAACATGCTTTGCTCTTGAATGCATCCTAGGGTTCTTTGAAATATTGATTGCAATTGTATTATCACAAATGATAGAAATAGGCTCATCATACACCACTCTGATATCTTTTAATATTTGTCTCATCCACAACACATGTGTGTAGCAAGATACTGCTACAATATACTCAGCCTCTAAAGTAGATAAAGAAAAAAAATCTTGTTTCTTACTTATCCATGATACCAATTTACATCCAAGAAAGAATGCACCACCACTTGTACTTTTCCTATCATCCACACATCCAACCCAATCTACATTTGTTTAGCACTCAATGTGAAATCAATATCCTTAGCATACCACAAGCCATAATCTAGAGTGCCCTTCAAATATTTGAATATCCTCTTTATTGCTACAACATGTGACTCTCTAGGATCTTCTTGAAATCTAGCCACAAGAAAAATTGCATACATTATATCCTTTCCAGTAGAAGTTAGGTATAGGAATCTACCAATCATAGATCTATACTTTCTTTGATTAGCCTCAGGGGATTCATCATCCTTAATCAGTTTGCAAACAATAATCATAGGAGTACATACCGGTTTGTAGTCATCTATTCCAAACTTATTCAACATTTCCTTAACACACTTTGATTGTGAAATGAATATTCCTTTATCCATTTGATTGATTTGTAGCCCAAGGAAGAAATTCATCTCCCCAAACATAGACATCTCAAACTATTTTTGCATCTTTTCTACAAACTTCTTGCAGATAGCTTCATTTCCTCCAAAAATAATGTCATCAACATACACAACCACTATTAAGATTTGATCTTTATCAACTTTAAAGTAGATATTACTGTAATCAAAGGAAAATCAGATTTGTTAGATTGTTAGATCAATAACACTAAAATCCATTGAAATAACGAAGTACAAAGGAAAATGATGAAAAAACAAAAGGAATGATATTACCCAGAATCTTCATCCTCCATGGTTCACCTTCGTTACACCTCCTAGCTTGCAGTAAATAAAGATGCCCTCAGATTCATGAGAAATTATGACAAATGACAAGACTAAAGCAAGTTTTGAAGGATTTACTCAAAATCTAAATGCCTATGTCTAAAAGTCTATGATTGACAATGCCTATGCCTTGATTAAATGACTATAATAATAAATAATGAAATTTCCTATGGAGATTTAAGTGTGAAAGCAAATGCCTATAATAACTATGCAAAATGTCAAAATGTGTGTGTGTCTGTGTAATCGAAAAGTGAGAAGAAGATGGCATTTTATAGAAAATGCCATTTCAAATGGACGGACGAGATAAATTAATGATGAGAACCTAAAATGAGCGATCCAGATTACACCTAAGAATCCCTAATTAGGGTTAGGGAAAAATCTTTAATCGAACGGTCAAAATAAAATCGGATCGACGGTGGAGAATAAATGAGGAAATTAATTAGAAAATAAAGATTTTCGAAAAATCAAGAAGATAAGATTGCCTGATTTGCAAGATTTTAAAAAATAAAGAAGATAAGATTTGGACTGAAGATAAGATTTGGAAAATCAAGAATCTTCCCAATTACTTGATTTTTAGAAGATTAATTACTATTTTGAATTAAATTAATTCAAAATAATGATTTTGTGAGATAATAAATAATCTTTTTCAGATTATTTATCAAAATGGACTGACAGTTAAGATTGACATGACATTTTAAATAATTTAATTTATTTAAAATGAGAAGAATATTAATTGGCAATAATTAAATTTAATTATTTAATTTAGGAGATGAGATTAATTAATTAAATAAATTAATCAATTTATTTAATTAAGACAGTTAGTGACGTATTAAATAAATAAATGTAATTCATTTATTTAATAATCAAGAAGAATTAAATGACAAAGGAATTAAATAAATTAAGAAATTATTTAATTAAAGAAAGACTTAGACAGCTAATGATTATTTAATAAATAAATAAAATTTATTTATTTAATAATCATGAAGAATACAAAGACATGAATTAATTAAATAATTATGAATTATTTAATTAATAGTCGAATGTGGACCAAGGACATAATTAAATGTCATAATTATGCTAGGACAAAAGTGGTAAACATGGAAAGGTTGTTTGGATGTTTAGATGAATGACTTTTTATTTTCCAAACTTGGGATGGTGGATGACGGATTTTAGAGGGATGGTGTTTGGAATGAACACTTTTATATGCCTTGATTGGTGACCATTTTGAAGGAGGTGGACATGTGCTATATGTGGGAGTCCTCTTGTCTTGTGGCTCCACATTTTGATTGACTTTTGTATTTGACTTGGTGTCTTTGTTTGATCCATCTTTCTTTGGGATCCATTTTAATTTCATTTGTCCACTTGTCCTTTTGTTTGATTCAATGGCCTTTGACATTTGATTTTGATCTTTTGACTTGTAAGACTTTTGTTTTTGTTGGTCCCAAAGGGAAGGTTTATTTATGATGGAATGACGATTCATGGTGTGGGTGGAGGGGGTGTTGGCAACAATCTTATGACAAGAATTTCTCATGGACTCCATTTTGACGTTTGTATCTAACAAGGTTGCCCCCAGTATCGAGGAGGTACCACTGACATCGTTTGATTTGTTGTTTGAGAAATAGCCAAGACCTTGATGTCTGTATTTTTTCTGAAGCTGTATTGGTTCTAGAATGCTTTGCTCATGTATGCCTAGTCCTTTGCCTTGATATTGCATGCTTTGATAGATTCTATTTGCGATGGGGTATTTGTTGCTTTGAAAGCAAGATGCTAACCCATCATGATGTCTATGGACACTGTCACTTGTAATATTTTCATCTGTGAGAAATCCTGCTCTGACAAAGATAAATGACCCTAGTTGATAAAGTGTCTTAGCTTCATTATCATGTTGGACATATTCCTGACTGATATCTTTGGTTTGATCATGCGACATGTCAGGTTCAAATAATTCTCTTGGTGCTTCAAAGCCATCATTATTTTTAGTGTCATAGAGCCTAGTAAATTCAACTATAGCTTGATCATTTTCAAATATGTCCATATTGGAATACTCTTGTGCTTGAGGAATATCGTCTATGTGTGTAATGGAGGCAAGTGTCTCATTTTGGGAAGTAAATGTTGATGGATCATGAATAGGACTAGGTGGAGGTGAATTTGGAATATCTTTCTCATGGCCGGGTATAGGATCAAGTTGCTCTTGGATAGGATCTTCATCATTATGGATATCATCTTGATCATATAAATGATATAGATTATGGATGGGTTGGATGAAAATGATTTGATCTTGATTAGGACTAGGGCTTGATGTTTCCACATGCTTGGGAGTAGACTCTTGAAATAACTCTTGTGTTGCTTGAATGGAATTGCAAGGGGATGACTCTTGGAGAGACTTGACATGTTCTTGATGGTCAACAACATAGGAGCATGAAAGAGGGTGACTTGGACTTATGAAGGGAGACTCTTGAATTGGTTCAAGGGGTTGTGGATGAAATGGTTGACTTGAAGGACTTTGCATGATGTTTGAGGACTCTTTTGTGTGTTCAAGTATATGAGGTGAATGACATGGCGAAAATTGATTCCTTTCTTGTAGCCCTTGGGTCACATCCTTTGTAGGTGGATTGGTGGATTTATGTAATGCCATCAATTTATATTTTAAATATCTAAATGTAAGGCATTGATTTAATGGAGGATTAGATGATGGTGGGGGTAATGAAGAGTTTGATTGGTTAGAAGGTGGAGAAGCCAATGGATTAGGACTAGGACATGGTGGATTAGGGATAGGAATTTGATTGGATGGTGGTAAGGGTGCATGGACTAGATTGGTGTTCCCCTTGTCAAAGGTGTCATTAAGACTTAAAGGCTCTTGATGTTGTTGCCAAGGTGGACTTGGGAAGCTACGTTCTTATTGTGATATGGGTGGACATGTTGATGTGGCATTGACATGGAAGGTAAATGGGTTTTGTGGGCATGATGATGAAGATGCCACATAGGATTGTGGTTGAATGTCTTGAGGTTGGAATGGTGTTTGGACTTGTGATATGATTTTTTGTTGTGATGATGATGGAGGGGTTGAATAGGATAATGACTATTGAAAGGTTGATTGATGTGGATAAGGGTTGACATTGGAAGAGTTGTGATAGGTTGATGAAGGGGAAAGTTGATATGTGGATGGATGAGGTTGATATGATGATATAGGTGACACATAGGATTGGGGTTGAATGTGTTGAGGTTGAAATGATGTTTGGACTTGTGATATGATTTGTTGTTGTAATGATGATTGAGGGGTTGTACAGGGTAATGATTGTTGAGAGGTGGATTGGTATGGATAAGGGTTGACATTAGAAGAGTTGTGATAGGTTGATGAAGGGGGAAGTTGATATGTGGATGGATGAGGTTGATATGATGATATAGGTGACACATAGGATTGATGTGAAATTTGTTGATGTAGTGATTGGATTTGATGATGTGCTTGTTGGACTTGACCATTGGCTATGAGGTATCAGATTTGTGCTATGAATTGTTGCATTTGAGGTGATTGGTTTTTTTGAAGTTGTTTGAGCATGTCATGAACTCTTTGAATGATTTGTTGTTCTAAAGGTGATTGGCTTGTTTTAGCTTCATGAAGCATGTGAATAAGCTCTAGTGCTATGTCTTCGAATGTTGTCATGGTGTAAAATGATGTTGATTGGATTGAAGAGATGATGATGATGTTTTTCTAAGGGAAATGACTAATGCAAGGTGATAAAATTGGTCAAGAAAGGATGCCAAATGCTAAGGTGACAATGAAGATGTTGACTAAGGAAAATGACCAATGCCAAGTCTAGATACCAAATGAGGACTATGATGGACAATACCAAGTCTAAGTTCAAAATGAGGACTGAGATTGTGTTTTGATGTCTTGTTGAAAAGTCTGAGTTGTCCAAGGTCGATTGTTTATGTCCAGATTTGTGAATATTGTGTATAATGTTTGAAAAAATCCAACAAGCACTTGACAAGCACAATGTTTTGGGTGTAAACAAACACATATAAGACAAGTAAAATCCTAAAAGGCCAATAGGCCAAGGGTTTGTATACTTGGTATAGCCCACAAATATACCCCGGATTGGTGATAAACACCTTTCCTTCTCGAGAGCGGATAGCTTAGAATTTTGGTGGCATTGGCTCCCCTCCACGGCTCATTAACGTCATTCGAGCACACCAAATTCGAATTATTGGATAGTGACTTCCCAAGAACTGCTATCTCTACTCAAGGGGATCAGTAGTGAGTGTCTTCGGGCATGATATTGTACCCTGCACTATACCAAGCAACGGCCAATAGAACAGTTGGACACTAAGACAAGAGGTTTTTAATTCGGGCATTCTGTTCGTGGGGTGTGATCCATGCGGTGAGAGTCCCCTTTCGGATCCATCTCGTCAGAACCACACTTGTGATTCTTGGGCTTTCCCCAAGAACCCACTTTTATATACCGGCTGGAAGTCCCTCGGTGTCAGGGTGCTACCAGTCTGAGTCATCCTGGGGTGAGTACTTTTTTCCACCAGAACAGGCCCAAGTTCTAGAGTCAGTAACCGTTTCTCTTACACCCAAGATCGCACGAATGCGCAAGGGGAGAGGATACTCCGATATACCGAATCGTGAAGGGTAATTAACAAATAAAGATGGGTCTAGTTTTCTGATCATGAGGTTTTCACCAAGCATACTTACCTACCATCTTGCAAGCACAATCAATCAAAGAAGACATGTGTTCTTTTTATATGCACCAAAATTAAATGTTTGCTAATCTATCAAAGAAAAACAAGCATAATGTTTGTTTATCTTGTCTTCGACATTCGAATCTGCAAACAATGAATTAGTAATCTCTTTAATCAATGGTCTTCGACACACGAATAGGGATCGCCACATGCTACAAAAGAAGATTAGAAACACAAAAAAAAAAAAAAAAAACATTAATGACAGTAGCAAATTAAAACAGTGATAACTTGCTCAAAACTGAACAAAATTTTAAGTGGTAGATATCCATGGAAAGATAAATGATAGACCTTCAAAACCTAGAAAATGATGAAAAAAAGAAGGAATGATATTACCCAGAATCTTCATCCTCCATGGTTCACCTTCGTTACACCTCCTAGCTTGTAGTAAATAAAGATGCCCTCAGATTCGTGAGCAATTATGACAAATGACAAGACTAAAGCAAGTTTTGAAGGATTTACTCAAAATCTAAATGCCTATGTCTAAAAGTCTATGATTGACAATGCCTATGCCTTGATTAAATGACTATAATAATAAATAATGAAATTGCCTATGGAGATTTAAGTGTGAAAGCAAATGCCTATAATAACTATGCAAATGTCAAAATGTGTGTGTGTCTATGTAATCGAAAAGTGAGAAGAAGATAGCATTTTATAGAAAATGCCATTTCGAATGGACGAATGAGATAAATTAATGATGAGAACCTAAAATGAGCGATCCAGATTACACCTAAGAATCCCTAATTAGGGTTAGGGAAAAATCTTTAATCGAACGGTCAGAATAAAATCGGATCGACGGTGGAGAATAAATGAGGAAATTAATTAGAAAATAAAGATTTTCAAAAAATCAAGAAGATAAGATTGCCTGATTTGCAAGATTCGAAAAAATAAAGAAGATAAGTTTTGGACTGAAGATAAGATTTGGAAAATCAAGAATCTGCCCAATTACTTGATTTTTAGAAGATTAATTACTATTTTGAATTAAATTAATTCAAAATAATGATTTTGTGAGATAATAAATAATCTTTTTCAGATTATTTATCAAAATGGACTGATAGTTAAGATTGACATGACATTTTAAATAATTTAATTTATTTAAAATGAGAAGAATATTAATTGGCAATTAAATAATTAAATTTAATTATTTAATTTAGGAGATGAGATTAATTAATTAAATAAATTAATCAATTTATTTAATTAAGACAGTTAGTGACGTATTAAATAAATAAATGTAACTCATTTATTTAATAATCAAGAAGAATTAAATGACAAAGGGGAATTAAATAAATTAAGAAATTTATTTAATTAAAGAAAGACTTATATAGTTAATGACGTATTTAATAAATAAATAAAATTTATTTATTTAATAATCATGAAGAATACAAAGACATGAATTAATTAAATAATTATGAATTATTTAATTAATAGTCGAATGTGGACCAAGGACATACTTAAATGTCATAATTATGCTAGGACAAAAGTGGTAAAAATGAAGCTTGCAGGCCTAGGTCATTTTTAGGTGTCTACAATTACTATATTTGATGCATTTATTGAACCCTTGTTGTATCAAGTATCTATCCAAACTTGCATACCAAGTTCTGGGAGCTTGCTTCAACCCATACAATGTCTTCTTCAATCTGCAGACCATATTAGGTTTATCTGACAATTGAAATCCTTTTGTTTGTTCCATGTCAACTTATTCTTCCAACTCTCCATTAAATAAAGTAGACTTCACATCAATTTGATAAACTTTAAAGTCCATATGTGCTTCAAAAGCCAAAAACATCCTTATTGCTTCCATTCTAGCCACTGGAGAAAATGCCTCCACAAAGTCTATTCCTTCAACTTGTGCGTAGCCCTTACACACAAGCCTTGCCTTATTTCTTACCACTTCTCTATTCTCATTCAGCTTGTTTCTAAATATCCACTTAGTACCAATATTGTTTTTGTTTTCAGGTCTAGGAACAAGTTCCCAATTCTGAATCTTCTCAATTTGCATAAGTTTGTATTTCATTGCTTTCATCCAATGTTCATCTTTGCATGCCTCACTCACTATTTTAGGTTCAAATTTAGAATGTAAACACAGATTTACCTCTACTTCAACAACTCTTCTTCTTGTCAACAGACCTTTGCTTTTATCTCCAATGATCTATTCTTTAGAATGATTTATCTGTACATACTTAGGGGTCTTTTCTGGAGCTTCTTCCTCTTCATTCTATAGTTCTTTTTCCTTAGCTTTTTTTTCTTCTTCTCTTCCGCAAGTAGGTTCATCTAACTCATATCCATCTATTACCACTGAATTCCTCAAATCTTCATCAACCTTGACACTTGCACTTTCAACAATCCTTCTCAATATTTATTGTAACATCTGTAAGGTTTTATTTTAGTAGAATATCCAAGGAAGATACCTTCATCAAACCTTGCATCAAGGTTTCCTAAGTTTTCGTCATCTCTTCTGATATAGAATTTGCTTCCAAACACTCTAAAGTACTTTATAGTAGGAATTATTTTGTACCACAACTCATAGGGAGTCTTTGTTTTGTTAGCTTTTCCTTGAACTCTGTTAAGTATGTAAACAACATTATGAATTGCTTCTCACGAGTAGGCTTCTGATAGGTTAGCTTCTTCAACAATCCTATTTTTCCTTTCAACTACTCTATTTTGTTGAGAAGTCCTAGGGGAAGACAAGTACCTTTTTATGCCATGATTCTCACAAAACATGTTAAATTCATTGGACATGAACTCTACATCTCTATCAGATCTCAAGCATTTTATCTTCAAATCCATCTCATTTTCAACCATAACTTTGAATGCTTTAACTCTATCTAGGGCATCAAATTTTTCTTTAAGAAAAGTAACCTATGTCATTCTAGAGTAATCATCAATCAAAATCATGAGATACCTGTCACCTTGAATACTTCTCACTCTTGTAGACCACAAAGGTCAGTGTGTACCAATTCCAACAATCCAGTAGAAGATTGTTCTTTTCCCTTGAAACTACTTCTAGTTTGTTTTCCAAATTGATAATCTCTACAAACAACATTGATAGGCTTTGTAATCCTTGATAGATCTGTCATTTCTTGAACTAAACTGATTCTAACTAGGTTATCAAATTTGATGTGATACATTCTCCTGTTCCATAACCAACTATCATTAATTTGAGTCATAAAATAGAGACCATCAACACCCTTGAGCTAATAGATATTTCCATTTGTCCTCTTTCCAACAACAATCATAGTTTCAAACCCTTTTATGATCTCACATCCATCATCCTGAAACATAAGATTGTATCCTTTTCTACACATTTTTTGAACACTCAAGAGGTTATGCCTTAAACCTTTTACTTAGTAAACATCTTCAATATTATGCTTGCCATAAAAAATTGATTGAACCTATTCCAAAAATCTTAGCACTTGAATCATCTCCAAATTTAACAGGTCCTCCATCATATTTTTTAAGTTTAAAAAACTTACTCTTGTCTCCAGTCATATTATATGAGCAACCACTATCAATAACCCAATAGTTCTTATCTTATCTAACATGAAAAACATATACCAAAGTACCTCCAGTTTTATCCCTTTTCTTTGAAACAATTTCCTTCACACAACTTAGCAGAACTAGATTAATATTTTAAAGCCATGAACAAGCATTCATTATCATCAAAATCTCCATAATTAGAGCCATCATCATAAATACCAACATTTTCTCTAACATAATAGTTTTTTTATTATCATTTTTCCTTTGTTTTCCTTGTTCTTATTGTTCACAACTCTATTTGGACATCTCAAAGCATAATGGCCTATATTTCTACAATTGAAACATTTGAAAGGTAATTTACCTTTGTACTTACTAGTTCCCTTTTTCATTCTTCTTAAAAAGTTAGCTTCCACATTATCAAGATCATCTCCATCTGAATCTTCAACTTTTCATGATTTTCCAGTCTTGAAAGTAGTCTCCACTTTTGCACCATTTTTCAAACTAATTTTTCTCATTTCAAATGAATTTAGTGTGCCAAATAACTGATCTCTTGTGTGGGTATTAAATTTTGCAACTTCCTCAATAGAAAAAACCTTTTCACTATAGGAATTAGGAAGAGTTCTAAGAATTTTCTTTACCACTTTAGATTCTTTGACTTGTGCACCAATACCTCTCATAGCACTTACTAGTTCATCAACCCTTTGCATGTAACTTGTAATTGTTTCATCTTCAGTCATTCATAAAGTACCAAATTGTGTCTTCAAATTCTACAACTTAGCTTGTTTAACCTTGTCATCTCCTTCATAAATACACACCTTGCCTTACCATCTGTTTCATAGGCCTTGATTTCATCATTTGTGCTTGATCAACTTGTAGGAATGTTATATACAACCTTCATTTCCATAGTGACATCAAATCTAAGGTAAATCAGATAGTCTTCCATCTTCACTTTCTAGAATGTGTAGTTTGTGCCATCAAACATAGGGATCTCCTTGCTCGCCATCCTAGATCTACCTCAAGTAGTTAATATTTTCTCCAAGGAACCTTGCTTTGATACCAATTGTTGAATGGGAAAGAAAAATGAGAGGGGGGGATGAATCGATTGTGCCAAATTAAAACATCAAAACCCACCCTCAACAATAATTAGATCCACAAGCATTCATTAAAACCTTAATCTGTTATAATATTTAAACATGAAAAGTAGATAACATAAAATGAAACAACCAACACCATACACAAGAGAACACCATATTTGTGTGGAAAACCCTAGAAGGGAAAAACTACGATGAGGATTAGCTCACAATATAAGTAATTGCAAAATCAATACAAGGAGGTTCATTGCTAGAATATGATGCATTGTCGAAAAAGGCTCAAAACCTAGGCTCATTGTTGGAATAGAAAGAAGAAAGAAGATAGAATGTTACATAAATAACACAATCTCAATGCAACAAAGAATCCACCACAACAACTTCAACCACACTTGTAGTCTTCAATAGATTAAGATACCTCAACTCAATGCATTCAACAATCTTGCATTATAGCTTGCACTGCATTTCACACTTCTACACTTAATTTCACATGACAACACAAAATTCTATTCCACACACCATCTCACATCAAATCGCCTTGCATTTATACCATCTACAACTTGGAAAACATCTTCAATTTGGCTACACACACCTTACACTTTATAAATTCAAAATAGGTTGGCACTAAGCATTCTTGTGTTGTATAGGAATGAAAGTGGACCAATACAAAGATTAATTTGGACCCAATTCAACTCTTACATGCCATGCTATGCCTTCATTAATACTTTAATGTCTTTGAATGTAGTGTAAACACCAGGTCAGTCATTACCCATGCAAACACCATTAAACTTTGAATTACATTCTTCCTCAAATCCAAGGATGAATTATGAACCACATACCATGCTTCATCACTATCTAGAATATTCCTCTATCACCTTGAAATACATCAAACTCCTTCACAATAATTCACACCTTCAAAATGTACACAACTTGTACACTTAGACTACATTGCTAAACATTGTAACTCTAAAATCCATCTTCCAGAGTGCCAAATCACGAATCCTCTTGACATAGGAAAGAGATCAACAATATCAACATATCTTTAGAATTGCAAGACCTGAAGAAAAACTATGGAGAAACGTGGAGAAAATACATATCTTCCAAACACCTCTGTAAGCAACACTGTGAATCTAGTTCACATACTGGTAAACATAACTTCTTTTGCACAACGATCCAAAAGTCCAAGTTCTAGATATAAAAAATATGAACACCTCTAACCAACATATCCAAACCACACAAGTATATCTTCAACCTAAAAGAAATGTGAAGCAAAACCAAAATACCTCTGTAACACCCTATTTCCTCTTTTTTATCAATTTTCTCAATATCCTCAACATCTAAACCATAAAAAAAAGCTCATCAAAGCAACACCAGAGGTTAACATCACCACCTTAACTAATGACAACATAATGCAACTAATCAAAGTAACAATCTCTCTCAACTACTGCACAACTGTCACCAATGGCAACACAAGCTTATTGACATCAATGACAACACCTTCATACTTGCAACATTAGTTTCTATTTTATGATTGAAAATAAAAAGGAATCATTTATTTATATAATTCACCTTTCTTAGGACCCATTTGAATGCCAATAAGTAGCTAGAATCTCCATATCACTCCCAAAGGAGAGTTGGTCCATCTCATCCAAATCAAGGTGATTTGTAGTAGTTACATCTAAAGTTGTCATTTAATTAATATGTTTTAGATTTGGTTTTTTTATTCTCCATTATTTTAATGTGTTTTAGATATTATTCACAACATGTTATGCATTTCATTTTATTAATTCTATAGATATTTTCATAAATCACATTTTTTGATGAAAAAGGGATCATAGGTCTAATACATAGAATGTTGAACACCCTGGATACTGAGAGGGGGGTGAATCAATATGCTCTAATATCAATTGTCAAACACCCAGAATAATGAGAGGGTGGTGAATCAAAATTATATGAAACCACTTAAACAATTAAACATCCATTTTAAGAATAATATTCAATTTGCAGTAAGGAAAGAAACCATCAAAGCATATAACACACAAACACCAAATTTTTACGTGGAAAACCGAAAAAGGGAAAAACCACAGCGAGGATTAGCTCAAAATATATTATAATTGGTCATAACATATTACAGAAAGGATCACTTCCAGGTGGACTCACTGTCTAGAGAATAATAGAAATAAAAGAGAGGGATGGCTCACTACCAAGATTTGAACTGCTACAAATTCATCTACAATATGCAAGAAATATAGTTCCACTGGAGCTCAATATACTGAATCAACACACTTCATACTACTAAACCTCCACACTCTTCTCTAATTTACATTTAGATAACATTTGCGTGTTCTACTTAGGAATTCACATCACATGTTTTCTACAGTACATATCACATCTCATATCATCCCTACATCACTGAAAAATGATCTTACATTTATACCCATTACATTCACATACACCTACAACATTAATTAGGTCGACCTAATTAGATGTATTATGCATAACATAATTTGTTGGCTCAAGAATTAAACACACACACTTCATCTCTTAATTCAAAACTTGTAACACATCCAAATAGGTCAGCATGGACCTATAATAACTCCCACATAACTGATCAACACTTCTTTTAACTCTGCATGACCCCAATAATATTAGGTCGATACCGCTGGTGAGACAACACCAAATACACCAACTGATTATGCAAAAACTAACATATAGACCTCCAAGAAACACACCACTTCGACTACACACCATTTTGACACCTATAAACACTCCCATAAATTTTCATAACTAAATATGCTGTCGTGGTGGAATGCAGACCAATCCAAACATGTACTCTGCATTGGCAACACTATCACTAGTAAACCCGATATTCTGTCAACCATAACTTTTTCATTGAAGGACATAGAGATATGAAAATTTGGATTCAAGTTCCTCAAACATGTATAAAAGTTTCCTTAGAAAAATATATAGAAATACCTCAAGGAAAACCAAATTGGACCAAAAAATTGATGCTCTATACACATAAAACTATATTCTATACTTAGTCAAATGTTCATCATATTTGTTTTGCATCGAGGCAAAACCTTTGCATCTCTATATTGGATTATCATCTCCATGCTCACTCATTCTTCACCAACCAACTATACCTCAATTTAGACATCAAACCACAATGTTGACATCAATGACAACACTGTATAATCTCATGCTCATGTTGCCAATAAACATATTAATGACAATATCCCCCTTTGACATTGATGATAACATGCAAAAACTCTTCTCCATTTCTTCTCCAAACTACTCTCTCCCTTTGACATCAAGGGAAAATGGCACACACATAGTTTATGTTCTTTTCTCCCCCTTTGTCATCATCACATATACTTGCTTTTCTTTTTCCTTCTTGCACTTTCATATATACATGATTTTAATTGACTTACTCATAGACTCCCCCTAAATGATATATACATATATGCATGAGAGTAACAAACCTCTTCAAAAGTCTAAGCAACTCCCCCTAATAGTGGTATCCATCAAAACTAATCGAAATTTGCATTGGTATACTACTAACTTCTGCATATATACAATGAAATATGACTATAAAATCTAAAATGCATAGATAGAAAAAAAATATAGACAGATCAACTAGAAGATGTGTATAACACTTGCAATTTTGCAAGGTGTGCTTGCCAGTCCTTTTTTCCATTCTCCCAATATTTCTAGGCCAGTCCAAGCATGTAGTTTGGAGCCTCAAACTCCATGAGGAGTTCTTCTTCATCTGAAGGATTAGATACCAAATCTAACTTTATTGCTTTCTCCACACTATTTAGAGCACTAGATATGGGTGTGAACTTTGCATTAAACAGTTCTTTGAGCTATCCAAACTACACTATAATCTTTTCTCTTTGTTCCTACAATTGGAAGAATTGTTCATGAAATTTTTTAATTGCTAATCATGTGGATACATTTGCATCATTTACCGGATCATAGGCACCAAATGCCTTATCAATCTATGTCTTAATGGAATCCATCTCAACCTTGATGTTCTTAGTTTAACTAGGCCACTTAAAGCAAAGCTGAAATAGATCCTTGACCTCTACAACATAATTCTATGCCCTTTTCAGGTTGTTTTGTAATTTTCCATATGTAGCTTCTATCATCTCCACCAACCTTCTATCATTCACATTATTTTTCACCTCCTTCTCTAGCTTCTCTTCAAGTCTTGTAGAATACTCTTTAAAAGAATCAAGTAAAAGTTTCAAATTCTGCACACTAAATAAGGAATTGTAAATACTTAGTTTGGGAATATTCTCCTACAACACCTTCAATGCTTCATCTATTAGCTCCACACTCTTTTGATGTGTTTGCAAAATTTCCTTTCTGGAGGAGGTGTCGAATGCATCACCTAGTTGTAACTTGTGTAGAGGGGACATCTTGTCCATATCAACCTGACCATGCTACATTGGAATTTGTAATAACTAGGTAGAAACAATAGGTTGGAAACTATAATTTCATGCTCAATAAACTCTTCAATGAATCTCCATAGGTTTTATAAGATTTTACAACTATTTTCACATTACCTTCATCCTTCTTCTCCTCTGCATTTTCCTTGTCACCAATGTTGTCTTATGATTTTTCATCATTCTTCTTAGCATTGTTAGACACTTTCTCATCCTTCTTCTCATCATCAAATTTTTTTGCATCATTATCCAGACGAGGAATTTTTTTTATATTTTGTGCCTCATTGATCTCTAGGTTGTCTTGTAAAACCTCTTCTTTAACATTCTTTTCTATTTCTGGAGGATGGGAGTTATGTTTTGTACATGCATCCTCCTTTTGCATCTCAATATCCTTATGTTTTCCAACAATGTTTTCTTTTACCAGAGGAGTATTATTAGTAACATTTTCTTCTTTTGCACCCACATTCTCTACTACTAGAGGGGTATTTTTTTTCTCATTCTCCTTTTCTGCTTCATTCTAATGTTCAAGAGCATCTTCATGTTGTGCATATTTTGGAATATTAACATCCAAAACAAAGACATCATCATTCATTTCTACTTCATTGTTTGGGGTCATACCTAACCTTTTTATCTAGTTGAAAACCTTCTCAACTGATTCATTCCTGAGCCTTTCAATATCATATTTATCTTTGCTTGTTAGGGTAGTGAGCCTTTGCTTAATTTTGAATTATTTATTGTACAATTGAGCTAATTTGGCTCTATCCTCATCTAACAAGGTAGCAAAAACTTTCTCCAAGGTAAATGATCTCAACTTTACATCTTCATTTATTTCTTGTTCTCTTCTTTCAAACATTTCACTTTTCAAATCTTTAGGAAATTGACATTCAATATCCTTCATGCTAACATCAAATGTAGCTATATGTCTAACAATTTCCTCTTCTATTGTAGACTTATTTGTGTCATCCGCAATGGTATATAGGGCAACAGTTTGTTCCAACATTTCATGCTCCACTATGCCATTAAATAATGCATCTAATTTTATAGGGCTATGTTTTCTTACCAGGGAAGACTTATCCTTCTTTGCTTCTAGAGCCTTTTCTCCTTTATCAGACTTGGATTTGTTTCCCCTTACATAAATTTTATATTCCTTTTTCCATCTCTCCACCTCCACTTCACTATTAGTGTCCACAATATCAACCTTGACCTTCTTTACACTTGTCTCTTCTTGAGAGACTCCAAATTTTCTTTTTCTTATGAGGTTCTTCTTCTTCCTCTTCTTCTTCATCAACACTTATGTTTCTTTCTCTTGTTGCCTTGGAATTTACTCTTCTCTATTGTGGGGAACCTTGCTACTTTACTGGAGCACTCTTTTCCTTCACAAGCACACTCTGATGTTCAACTAGAGCACTAGTTGAATCCCTTCTCTTTGTTCCACTAAAAAAGGGCATAGTCCCAGGGGACTTAGGGGCAACCGAAGAGGGGTTAGATGTTCTACCAGATCTTCTTATGCTAGATGCACCTCCTAAAGATCCAAACATGATTTTAGCTTTCTCCACTTGGTCCTTTGATAGATGCATCATCTCCACAACTTGTGCAGTCATCTTTTCAATAGTTTTCTTTATTTGTTTTTCCCTTTACTATATATGCACAACACTAGATTTCTCCTCATATGTTCCAAATATTTCGCCAGAGGTGTCTCTAGGCTTTCTCAACATATGGTTAACCAGACCAATAATTACATCCTCAGCAACTTCATATCTCATTTCTAAGATCCACGCAGTTCTAGGCTCAACAACATCCATTATGCAACAATCCTTGCTTACCATGAAGATAATGTCATTTTTTATATTTCTCTACTACTCTCTTTAGAATCCTTTCTTTGGATTTATTATTCTCTTGGAAAATTTAAAGGAATCACCATAATGCTTTCTTCTATGAATATTCAAAACCTAATCTCATTAGGTGGTCTCTAATTTGAGTAGCCACTAGTATTTTGTTCAACCACACTATGTTCTCGATTTTGAGAACCTAATTATGGAAGGAAAAAAGTAAGAAAATGACCAAGTTACCAAACTTGAAGGGGTACCCAAAGTCCTTAGTCTTCTACAAATTTTCCAAGATTTTTTCCCTTAACAACTCACACAAGTCATAATTATCACCTTTCTTTATCATCTCATATGCAGTGTTGATGACAGTTGCAAAAATAAAATTTTCTTTATTTGTAAAGTATATCTTGTACCCTATCACCATTGATGTATATTTCACTATAGGGTATTTGATGTCCTTGATAGTTAGGGATTTTTTGTCATATTTCACACTTGTTAACTCCATTACCATTTCATTCTTCACTGACTTGAGTGTTTGAACTGATCCGATTGAGCATAATCCCATTATAACCCTAATTGCCTCCTGATTAATTAAATGTGGAATATCCAACCACATAAACTTTCCATGAATCCTACTCAAAGTGTATCCAATCCACTCATCCACATAGAAAAATATAGGGAAATTATTCTAGATGTCGAGCTTCTTCTCTGTCAAACTCTCAAACTCAGGTTTTAGTTTAAATTGGTGTCTGATGAGTTCAATAAACCACACATCACCCAACTTTGAGTGATTATATTCTTCCAAATTACTATGTATGTAAATTCTTACATCTTCTGTATGAAACACACCATATAGAATGCTCAAAAATGCAGCATCTAGATCAATCATCATTTACTTATTAGGGTTTCATTTGAATTTTGGATGGGGTCAGTCCACAACCTCAACAACTTGTGGGGTACACATCTTCTAACACAATAACGGTACTTCCTAAACTAGGGAAAATAGAAACTATAAATACCTTTTGATTGTAGTTGGTTAGGATTTCATGCACATGAATTCTGAAACACTTCAATGTACTCCTTCACTGCTCTTCTCTCCTCAAATGCTCATTTGTAAATGACTTAGATCAAATGTGAAATCACTTATAATCCTTTTTGTAATGACCTATTTTTTATTGAATTCTTGATTTTAAGTTAGGAAAAAAAGATAATAAACCCTAACTGTAGTGTATAGTCACCTTCAACTACTCCACAAACTTTTGCATCTAGAAATTTTCCACTGGTGTTTTCACCAATAGGTCAAGCATATCAACCTACACCTTATATCAATGTGTTGAAGAAATCAACGCCATATCTTTGGTAGGGGCTTAAAGATTGTCTGTTAAAACTCCTCTTGATCCAAAGCTCTTCATTTAGTTTCTAGAGGAAACATCTACACCATAAGCTGACACAAACTCATTCTTAACCATATTCTCCTCTTTCTTTTTCTATATTTATTCATCTCTTTCTTCATCTATACTAGATCAGCCTTTTTCACTAGCTCATTCCTCTTTATCAGATCAAACTTTACATTCTTTTTTTTATATAACTTAGTAATGAGTCCTAAATTATTGCATTTGTGACATTTTACATTTTGAACAAGCTTAGTTCCACCCATTTTGGGAATGCATTGATTATCTTTATGCCTAAATCCATTGCATGAATAATAGTAGCCATTAAAATATTGGAACCTCCTGCCATTGTTAAATCCATTCATCATCTAATTTCTACATTCACTAGCCTTATGACCAAATCGATTGCATGTAAAACACTGATTAGGAAAATATTGAACATTTTGTTTCATTTTAATTCTACATTCCATAGCCTTATGTCCGAACTTATTACAGGAATGTCAGTAGCTATTAAAAGATGAGTACCTTTGTGAGTTTGTTTTCTTGATTGGTGGTCTTTTAAAGTCTTTCCTCTGATTTTGAACTTTCTTTGTCATTGCTCTTCTTGTACTCAATCTTCCTTTCAATATTGTTTGGAGTTTGATGTATCTTTTTTCTTTCTCCTTTTTCAAACCCTAATCCTTCTTTCTATGTAGACCCTTTATGATTTGCAATCATCTCATCAAGTATTGTAGTAATATTCTTGAATTTGTCTTCTTGAATCTTTTTTTTATCTAGATATAATCTCAAGGTTACAAATTTTTCAAGCTTTGAGCATTCTTCAAATTTGTCTTCTAATTTAGCATTCAGGAAGTCTTCAACTCTTTTAATTCTTCAATCTACACTTTTAGGCTGGGAATGATCTCATTTGATTGCTTGAGCTCTTTGATCCTATGTATAGGTTTCTTGAGTTTCTCTCTTAATATCTTAATGCATTCATCTACATCACTAAGGTCCTTTTTTAGATCTCTTTTCTCAAATTCTACTTTATCCAAATCATCCAGGGAATATTTGAGTTCTCCTTCTATATCAACAATGCAATCTTCTTCAGTAAATCCTAACATAGTAATTTATCCTAGAGGGGTAGGATATCTCTTAGTATCCATGTTTTCAACTCCAAGATCTACCTCAATGATCAAGCCAAATGAAGGATCCAAGCTCTAATACCAATTTTTGAACACCCAAAATTCTAAGAGGGGGGTGAATCAATATGCTTTGATACCAATTGTTGAACACTTGGAATATTGAGAGGGGGCTAAATCATTATTCTTTGAAACCACTTAAACATTTAAACAATCACACTTGTTAACTCCATTACCATTTCATTCTTCACTAACTTGAGTGTCTGAACTGATCTGATTGAGCATAATCCCATTAGAACCCTAATTGCTTCCTGATTAATTAAATGTGGAATATCCAACCACATAAACTTTCCATGAATCCTACTCAAAGTGTATCCAATCCACTCATCCACATAGAAAAATATAGGGAAATTATTCTAGATGTCGAGCTTCTTCTTTGTCAAACTCTCAAACTCAAGTTTTAGTTTAAATTGGTGTCTGATGAGTTCAATAAACCATACATCACCCAACTTTGAGTGATTATATTCTTCCAAATTAGTATGTATGTAAATTCTTACATCTTCTGTATGAAACACACCATATAGAATGCTAAAAAATGTAGCATCTAGATCAATCATCATTTACTTATCAGGGTTTCATTTGAATTTTGGATGGGGTCAGTCCACAACCTCAACAACTTGTGGGGTACACATCTTCTAACACAATAACGGTACTTCCTAAACTAGGGAAAATAGAAACTATAAATACCTTTTGATTGTAGTTGGTTAGGATTTCATGCACACGAATTCTGAAACACTTCAATGTACTCCTTCACTGCTCTTCTCTCCTCGAATGCTCATTTGTAAATGACTTAGATCAAATGTGAAATCACTTATAATCCTTTTTGGAATGACCTATTTTTTATTGAATTCTTGATTTTAAGTTAGGAAAAAAAGATAACAAACCCTAACTGTAGTGTATAGTCACCTTCAACTACTCCACAAACTTTTGCATCTAGAAATTTTCCACTGGTGTTTTCACCAATAGGTCAAGCATATCAACCTACACCTTATATCAATGTGTTGAAGAAATCAACACCATATCTTTGGTAGGGGCTTAAAGATTGTCTGTTAAAACTCCTCTTGATCCAAAGCTCTTCATTTAGTTTCTAGAGGAAACATCTACACCATAAGCTGACACAACTCATTCTTAACCATATTCTCCTCTTTCTTTTTCTAGATTTATTCATCTCTTTCTTCATCTATACTAGATCAGCCTTTTTCACTAGCTCATTCCTCTTTATCAGATCAAACTTTACATTCTTTTTTTTATATAACTTAGTAATGAGTCCTAAATTATTGCATTTGTGACATTTTACATTTTGAACAAGCTTAGTTCCACCCATTTTGGGAATGCATTGATTATCTTTATGCCTAAATCCATTGCATGAATAATAGTAGCCATTAAAATATTGGAACCTCCTGCCATTGTTAAATCCATTCATCATCTAATTTCTACATTCACTAGCCTTATGACCAAATCTATTGCATGTAAAACACTGATTAGGAAAATATTGAACATTTTGTTTCATTTTACTTCTAAATTCCATAGCCTTATGTCCGAACTTATTATAGGAATGTCAGTAGCTATTAAAAGATGAGTACCTTTGTGAATTTGTTTTCTTGATTGGTGGTCTTTTAAAGTCTTTCCTCTGATTTTGGACTTTCTTTGTCATTTCTCTTCTTGTACTCAATCTTCCTTTCAATATTGTTTGGAGTTTGATGTATCTTTGTTCTTTCTCCTTTTTCAAACCCTAATCCTTCTTTCTATGTAGACCCTTTATGATTTGCAATCATCTCATCAAGTATTGTAGTAATATTCTTGAATTTGTCTTCTTGAATCTTTTTTTTATCTAGATATAATCTCAAGGTTACAAATTTTTCAAGCTTTGAGCATTCTTCAAATTTGTCTTCTAATTTAGCATTCAGGAAGTCTTCAACTCTTTTAATTCTTCAATCTACACTTTTAGGCTGGGAATGATCTCATTTGATTGCTTGAGCTCTTTGATCCTATGTATAGGTTTCTTGAGTTTCTCTCTCAATATCTTAATGCATTCATCTACAACACTATATAAGCTCATGCTCATGTTGCCAACATCCATATCAATGACAATCTCCTCAAACTTCCGATATAGAACATTAGGATGCAAATCAACAAGGTGATTATATTAACTTTCAACCATGAAGGTTAGTTAATCAAACCTAGATATGATCCTTGAGAGCCTTATAAATTGATTTGAAATGAATTTCCTTAATTATCCTAATTAAATTATGTTCCCTAGACTAAATATGCAAGATTTTCACAACAAACAAACTAAAACAAAAATTCTGACATCAGATCTAGACAGAGTAGGAAACTATGCACCTATGGTATAAATTTCAACCTAATTTTTCAGGATGTTTCCTCTAGGTGTGCCACTATCCTTACAAGTATTTTTCAAATCTATTTTCATATTCCTCAAGAGCTAGATTAGAGCTTTATATTTTCGTATGCAAATTTTTAGATCACTGTTAGATAATTCTATAGGTGAGTTTCCATTAGTTGTCAAGGTGTAGGGTTTTAATTGTAGAAATGAATAATTAACCTTCAAACTTATTTTGATCCCTGTCAGACCTGAAACCTACACATTCAAAGAGAGAAGAAAGGTTGTTCCATTTAGGGGCTTTCCTTGGTCAAACCCCATGTTAGTTTTTCCACTTCTACAGTGATAATATCAATGATAAATGCATAAATGATAGGAAAGAATGATGAATCCATAAAGTGTTGCAACTCACCACCTTTTAATGGATTCCATAAAGGAATGAAGCCACACACATCTCCTCAAGTCTTGGATCTTGCTTACTTGATTTTCTTGAAGTGATTGAACTGTTTGGAGACCTATAAAGGGTTAGCTTTCACAAACAATATGAAAGAATAAACATGAACGCACTCACATACATTTTGAAATGATGTTGGATTTTTAATTACTATAATAAATTCTCTAATGACCACTCTTTCCTTGCTTGATGATGCTCTTGATAATTGCTTGATCATAAATTCTCAAACTTGAGAGACAGATTTGAAAATAATACAATAACTAGGTATTTATGGGATTTTAATCTAATTTCCCAAAAAATGAATCTTGATGGAAAAATTTAGACATTTGAAATTCAAATAATAAAATACCGCCTCTGACATATTTGAATTTGGAGTCAAAATAGGGGGACATAGGTTCCTTAGGCACTAGTGTCCAAACCCTATTTTTTGAAAATTAAAGTGTCGGGAAGAAGTATTACATAGAGCATTTGTTTTATGCTTTCAAATTGTCAAAAATGTTTAAAATAAGTTGTGGAATGCATAATTTAGGAAACTAAGTGTGTAATTAGGTCCAATAACTTAAATGGGAGAAAAACATAGTGTGAAATCATCAAGGGTGATAATTTATGATGCTACATTTAGCCCTCACTTTAGTGAGAGTATGGAATTATGCTTAAACTCACACTCAAGTAGAAAGATATATGTCAAGAGGGGTCTAATTGTATAAATGTTGAAGAGATAGGATGAAAATGAATCTAGGGGTGATAAAGCCCCTAGGATTTAATATCCTATAGCAAGACAACATAAACACAAAGGAACACACATGTATGTAATGCAATAAGACAACATACACATACACATTTACAAACATGAAGCAAACATGATGAAAACACATGACATGATATAACAAAAAGATGGTGATGAAATAAAATCAAACACAATGTAAAGACAATGCAAACATGAAGAAGACACACAACAAAAACAAGGTTAGTGCTAAAGGGATTCGAGTTGGTAAGGAATAGAGACCTCAACCTTAAATTGTCTCAAATACCAAATGCCATCCATCAAATGTGTTGTAAAAATAAAATGATGCTCTCACAAGGATGTAAAATCACTTATCACATGGATCTACTAGCTAGAAAATTGTCTTATGCTAGGTGTCCATGCAATGTGATAGGTTCCATAAGGCTAGAAAGTTGTGTTATGCTAGGTATCTCATGAAACACATGGTCCATTGACATGAAAGTTGTGTTATGCTAGGTGGCTATCTTAAAATGCTCTAAACTCATAGACCAGAAAACTCCATTATGCTAGGACTACACAAACCATGCTTTAGGGAGCACCCAAAAATCACTTTAGGGGTGCAAAAAGTTTAACGTCATGGGGGATGAAAAAATGCTTAATGTTAGAGGGGAATAATTGATAACCACACTTGAAGGGGTTTTATAATCAAAACCACCATTAAAGGGGTATGTCAATAAGTCAAATCTCACAAGACATATATGAAATGACTAGGGGTGATATATGCCCCACCTTAAAATTTCAACATACTTGTTATGTTGGTATTTGAAGGAGAAAGAGGGGATCCTTGAAAAGAATACATTCCTCCCAAAACTAATTATCCTTTTCCCCCAAGTGAGAGACAAGTATGACCACACCAAGGATTATCATGTTGTTGCCATTAAAAAATATGGTTGCACTTAAGATTGTACCACCATAAATGGAAATGAGAAAAAAACATAAAGCTACAAATGCCACATAGTGATGAGCAACATGATAAGATGAAGATCATCATTGATTAGAGGAATTAGGTGCATCAACATAGGGAAGATCATCACAATCCTTAGGATGTTGTATTTTATTATTCAAGGCCTGGAATTTATTAGTAGAATGACCACGCACTTGATGATATGCATAAAATGAGTTTTTGTTGTAGAATTTCTTTCATGTTCTTGGGGGAAGAGTAATCGGGTGGGTTTTGAGAAGCCTTGACAATATGTTCTCTTGATCAATAGTAGGTGATATTTCTTTCTCTTGTGAAGAAGATATTGCTTTCTTATGAAAAGATGCCATATGTACAGTAGATGATAAAACATTAGATGAAGATGGAAATGAAGGTTGGAAACCTAGACCCTACTTGGTAAAGAACGGTATAGATTTATCTTGATCCCTATAATTTTGTTTCATGTTTTCCTTATATCCACTTTTAGAAATAATTTTCTATCCAAGACCATAACATGCTTCCAACTCAGACAAAGAGATTTTATCTACATGCTTCTAAGAAGGATTGGCTTCTTCTCAAGAATGCAAATCCTTTTAAAGTTTTTAAAATTTATGCATCTTACTCTCATGAGGGATGAGAGTTGAAGAGCCTTCATCACCACCATGGGGTGATGTTGTTGATGTAGAACCAAGTTGAGAAAATGAAACACAAGGCTGTTTTGGTTTAGATTGGGAGATTTTTTACTCTCCTATAAAGGAAGGTATAAAATCTACTAAACCCCAATCATCCAAAAAAAAAGTGTTTAAAGATGAATTATTAGCATGATCATTACTTGCATTTGACTCTTTGGATCTTGATGGAAAAATTTTAGACTCCCCTTTGGAACAAGGCATAAAATCTAACAACCCCCAATCATTGTCTACAAGTTTTGTTGTAGGTGAAAGATAATTAGGATTATCATCAAATTGTATAGGTTCTACCTTTGAAGTTGGAATAAAATTATGAAGAGATTTGAAAGTGCTATGTGTTGGTTCTCAGTTGTGATCATATGGTTTGTCCTTGATGACAAAATCCCTTTCAGTTGATTCTACTTGTTGGAAGTTTCAGATTGGTTTCTCATGCTTTATCTTGGTACAATTTTGTCTATATGGTTTACATGTCTTGGCATTCAGTGGATAGTTTACATTAAGAATTTTAATATCTTATGGTACTGTTCAGTTTGAGCTTCGTGCAGTCTCAGGTTATCTTAGTTGTACATTGTTTCGGTGACAAGAAAGAACATTTCGGCGTGAGAATGCCAGGGTCTTCCCGATCCATATTATTTTTTTTCTTGTATGAGTTTGTTTTTCCTTTCGACAAGACTTATTTGATGTCACAGTGATCAAGATCCATCTCTAGGCATCTATCGACATGACAATCACGTGGTTTTAGTGAAAGAGGAAAGGTCTATCGACAGGAGTGTTGTATTCGGTATGTGGTCTCACCGAAGACATATTGTCTCACCGACCATGCATCGAAAGGTCTTATCGGCAAAGGTTGTGGCTTCACTGAAATGTCATAGCGATTTTGTGGTGTCTTACCGACTTGTGCACAAAGGTTATATTGGCATGAGTTATACCGTCGGAATGATGTCTTAGCGAACTCATCATATCTCCTCGACCGGAAACAAAGGGTGCTCATCGGCGAGAGGTTTTTCTTCGTTGTAACATCTTGATGAACTTACTTTAGTCTTGCCAACCACCGGTGGGAAAATTGCATATCGGCAGGAGGTCTCAGCTTCGGTGTAATGTCATAGCGAAATCGTCAGGTGTTGCTGACTAAGTCTTATGAGGGGCTTTCTGCGAGAGGTTGGTATTGTCTCAGCAACTCAGTTTGGATAAAGATTTTGGGTATGACATAGTGTGCTCTCCAAGAGGTCTCCCTGACATTGATATGTCTCAGTGATGCATAAAACAAAAGGAACATTTTGGTATGACTCATGTGCATCGAAGAAAGGTCTTGGCGAGTTTGTTTTCTTATACCGACTGACAACATAAAGGTATACATCTTGGTAAGAGTTAGGGTTTTCAGCGTGAGGTCTCGGCGAGTGACCTCTGGTCTCGCCGATGGAACACAAAATGACTTTTTCGGCATGAAGATTGATTTTTCTCAGTGAAACACAAGATGGTTGGTGACTTTCGATATGACTCAAGCATTTTACGAGAGGTCTCCCCAATGTCGGTATGTTATAGTGACCCTCATAAGATAGAAGGATGCATCGGCGAGAGAACCATTATGTTACAGTGACACATAAGAGATAAAGTCTTTTAGTGAAACTTAATGAAATCTACGAAACGTCTTCCCAACAGTAGAATGTCATAGTGACACATAAGAGGTAAAAGGGCTTTCATTGAAACACAGTGTGATCTACATAGGGTCTTTCCGATATCAAAAGGTTATAGTGACAGTGAATGAAACAAAAAGGGCATCTCAGTTAGAAACTTGCTTATGTTTCAGTGATTGGTAAGAACATAACATATGAGCCCTCGGTGTGACATAATGTATTCATTATGTCTTCTCCTCGACTCTGATGGGTCATGGCGAAAGCGATGCCTAAGGGGAATGACTGGCGATTTAATTGCCTTCGGTAAGACTATCTGGTTGTCTCAGCGAATGGTTAATGAAGACTCATACATTGTGGCCGACATGAGAATTTCTAAATATAGGTGCAGGCCGACATCATTTGTTGGCATCGAATCTTAGAACGGTTACATGGCAGAATATTCTCAGAATTTATGATTTTCTGTTTTGGGCAGTCATGGTTTTGATGAGAATCTATCAATTACATTTTGAAATCTCTGTCAGAGTATTGTTATTCATGCATTAGAGGTTATGATTTACAGTAGTGGGCAGTCATGCTTTTTAAGCAAAGAAATGATTTCATACGTTTCAGTTTTGTTGTTTTCTGATTATGGGTTTTCAGAAATTCAAGTTTGAAATTCAGGGTTTTTTGAAAACAATCGAATGGGCATTTGGGTCATTAAAAATTAGTTTCTAAATGATATTTGTGCTCATTAAATGTTATTCTCTGCAGTGTTGAGGAAACTCTTGCTGGGTGAAACGACTCTTGTATTGGCAAATTAATTTCACTTTGATTCATGATTGTTAGTTTATTGACAACCTATTGGATAGGCGTTACTCCTGCAAACATTTATTTTTTGGCATCTTCCTGAAAAATAGTATGAGGTTTCAGTTTCCTTTTGACCTCGCATTCTTTGAAGTTCTTCTTTATGGTAGACATACTTGAAATGTATATAAAAAACCAGTGTTGAAAAACTATAAAATGATGAGAGATCACTGGATGTAATTCTGGAATATGGTCCTTTGGCTGTATGAGGTAGACGAGAAAAGCAAAGATTTATGAGCTTAACTGAAAACAAAGAGATCCTCTGATATTATTTTTGTTCTGAAAATAATTTGAGGGGTTGGTGCTCCTTGAAACTGGTGTTTCAAAATGAGGGGTTGGTGCTCCTTGAGTTGGTGCTCAGAAATTAGCCTATAAGGCATTGTTAATAGTGGTTTTTGAAGATTAAGCCAGTAAGGCAGTTTAGGAGTGGTTTTTCTACCCTAGGAGGGTTTTCCACTCGGTAAATCCTTTGTCTTATGGTCTCTTTGTTTTGGTGTCATAATTTTTCTTGATTGTGATAATTTTTATTAGTCTAAACATTGTTGAATGATAGTTCCTTCATATCTACAAATATTTAGTTCAAATATCTTGCACAAGTCATTGTTGAAGAGTCTAATTCAAAAGGAAGCTTAAAAGTTCTCATTTTATTCATTGCTCAAGAATAGTTATAATTTGCTAAAGGTGTTTATTGTCTCAATACCTTTCTTGTCTTTAAAGTTGCATTCAAATCAATTGCTTAAGAAGTGAGTCAATAATGTTGATAATCATTTGCACAGTCTTATGAGTTGCACCTGCACTGTCATCATGCTTTGATTGCTAATCAATGTCATCCATAACTGTTTTGGCAAATGCAAGATATCTCACTCAAATCATATCTTCATAAGTTGTCTAATAGACTGAGTTAATTTTGTCATATCCTTGTGCTTTCAAAAGTAACTACTCTACTCTATTATTGAAAGAAAAGGAAATCATAATTAAAAATCTTGGTCGAAGTTGAAAAAGTTTTGACACTGATTCACCCCCCCCCTCTCAGTGTCTATCCATAACTCCAACACTATGATCATATTGAGCTTGTGAATTATGACTTTGTTCATCTTCTTTAACTATGTATATATTGTTATTGTATTCATACTTTAGACAGGAGTCCCTTCATGGCATGAATCCATGATCTACCTAGGAGAAGATTGTTTGAAAGAGGTCTTGGTATGATATGGATATGGGTAGGAAAAACCATGGGTCCAACCTCAATGGATAGTGTGATCATTCCTAATTATTTCTTATTAACATTTTCAAAGCCACAAACATTAACATCATTGGGTTCTAAAAGATTCTTTTCCACAACAATTTTATCTAGGATATCTATGCTACATACATTAAGACCCACTCCATTATCTATGAGTAAATATAACTCTAGTTTTTTTAATGATCGCCGTTATCATTAGGGATTTATTCTTATTTTGGATCTCAAGTGAGGGTAATTCATGTTGAGTGAATATAATATTTGACTTTGTCACTTGCATACAATCAAACAAGGTAGCTACGCCATTCAATCTAACAGAAGGTGGGACATCAGTCTTTTGGAAATCCTCTTGGAGAATCTTATGGTATGAAAATGATATTTGAATCAAGTCCCAAAGGGGGATTTTTTTTGGAATACTACGAAGTTCCTCAACAAGATCATACTCTTTACCACTACGCCAAGGAATGTTAAATGTGTGAGAAGCTGTATGATAACTTGTTTATTGTGACACATGCTTACTAGTGATTTGTCTTACAAAGTTCAAGATATGGCCAGGGGGTTTAGGAGGTCCACTAATTAAACGAGATCCAATTGTCAATTATGCATTCATAACCTCAACTAAGTTATCTACTTGTTGATGACCTTCTTTTGATGGAGTATCTAATGTAAAATTAGCATCTTCATCTATGCCATCCCTCTTACTATCTTTTGAAATAAATATATTAATAATTTCATCTACCTATAACATAATATTTGTTGTGCATATTCTGCACACACGCCCCGCCAAAGGTAGGGGACCCCTCTTTTCGCTGTCGACCGGTTGTTTCTTGCTTACAGTAGGCTTATTTTCTCTTTCCTTGCTTTGTGCACCCTCATTTTCTTGCTCAGGTCGGTCACGAGCCTTAAAACGATCAATGTCATATTGGCTAGATTCACCTACCTAGGTTTTTCTAAGTCATTTGCTTCTACGCGTTTTTCCCTGTGGATTTCCATGTGCTTTTCACCCAGTGTTCGTTGAGCTTCGTGGACCCTTGTTTGCGGGTTTCCCCTTTTCTATTTTCCCTTGCGCTCCATCGTTCACCCATAGTCGAGTCCTTGCGTCCAACCGCTCCACGAACCCCACACTCATTTTCGTCGCTGCGTCCATCAACCTTTGTGGATCCACAATAGTGGGTCACCCTACGCGGGTCTCTGTTCCCATTTTTCCACTTTCGCAGCGGCCGAACTTTGACTGCCGCCAACATTATGGGTTCCACAGTTGACCCTGCTATCTTCGCCATTGTTGCGATCCAACCGACCCCATTACTTCAAAATTTCATAAGTCTAAAATTTTGTGAGTCTTTGCGCATGGCCTACCCGCAGCCCACCAATGTCGCTCCCCTCTTGTTGGATTCCCCCATGGCGGCTATCATTCATCGATCTCCCATTTCAAAATGATGTTTATGCATGGCTTGCCCGCTTCCTCCATTCATGTTGGTCTGCTCCGGGGTTGTTTTCATAATCAATAAGTGCCAAAATTCTAGGTACTGATCTCAACAATGCAAGTTATTCTTATCCTTACATAATATAGCTTTTCATATTGAAAACGATGGCACTTAGAGCCAACCTCAATGACAGTATACTTTACGGAACCCGCCATGCGGGTCTCCATCCGAGCCATGCTATTTCTCCTATGACATTCATTAAGTGGCCTTTCGCGTGCATCTTCCCACATTACATCTACCTGTGACATCCTCCTCTATGGAATTCACAACTTTTTTCATCATCCAGGCCATGGTTTATTCGGTAGCAGACTTCTTTGTTGTGGGTTCTACCTCCTCTGGCTCCGTCCATCTATGCTCTCACCATGGCAACCTTCCCTTGGTGGTGCCCCGCCTTTCTCTACCTGCATGATATGACCTCTATGAGGTCCACACGTTTCAATACCACCGGTCGTTAAGTGATATAACTACTAATAGCGTGCTTCACCAATGAGCAATTTGTCTCTTGCAATGCCATTCTTCAACGGTCCTTTTAGCACAATCACCTGAGTGCTCTCTCCCAGAAGACTTTAGGAGAGCTTTGTGATCAAACTCTGAGGGAGGCAAGTAATTTAGAATTATCTAACCCGGACAATGGACAAAAAGAGAGCTTGTCGAGGGTGGTTCGTAATCTAAAGCACCCTCCTTGATGGTCCCTACATGAAGTTATAAATGTAGCAAATGGCTGCAATTTTGAGGCTTAGATTCTACTCTGCTATCTCTGTTATCCGGGACGTCACCATGACTCATGGAGCATCCGACTACCATTAAGAGCATTGACCAAAAATTACACAAGAGTGAGGATATGGGTGGTGACGATATTAATAATGATTGTGGGATGTTCTGGGCTCCATAATGTTCGATGGAGGAGGTTTAGGGGATGTGGGAATTGTTGTTTTGATGAACGCCATTTTGCGGCATGTCTATCCTGATCTTCCCACTCGTCCTCTCTGCAAATGTGTGAAGCCCGCTTGAATCAATGTTATTGTCTTATTATGAAGGGATTCTCTTTGCATCTTTGGAGTCATAAATATCAAGAGGATGATGGCGTCTGGGTCAGAACAATGAAGGCTAGTCGAATTGACTAATAAAGAATGTAAGGTGGTAGACCAAAGGAGAGGAGTACGGGTCTTTAATAGGCTAATTTGATTATAAAACATCAGTCCAGGT
The DNA here is from genome assembly GCA_007258455.2 of Sequoia sempervirens. NCBI lineage: Eukaryota > Viridiplantae > Streptophyta > Pinopsida > Cupressales > Cupressaceae > Sequoia > Sequoia sempervirens. Next base: position 112,526,248 of record VDFB02373365.1, on the reverse strand, counting down.
TGATCAGAGGAGGAACCAAAAGATTAATACGTTGATTGAATGTCTATAAACTAGTGAAGATGTTATGGAGACCATAGGGTAGTGGCATAATACCTGTGGTAGCAAACAATCAACAAGTTGGCCAAACTTTGTGCTAAAAGAGAAAATTCACCACCAGCTTGTCATGAGTATGGAGAATGAAATATGCGGTGTGCAAGGCTGGCATGAACTTCAAACAAGCTTCAAATTGATATATACAATGGAAATGATAAAGAATGATCAAATTTAAATGCGAAACATAAGGTGTGGTCTAGGGAGTGTGGACTTTTGTTGGCCTTCAGTCATTACCATAACCACATCAACAGTGTAGAGTTCCACCTTCCTCCGCCTGCAGTCGTTACACAAAATTCTTAGGTGCAGGTCTTGCACCATCATTGGCCTTCCATCTTCATCGTGGTTGCAATGGCTTTCATTTGATGACACCCTCCACTCTCCCATCTTACGGCTTCTTCCTCCATGAAGCTCGTGTTCTCTACAACTATCTCTTTCACAAGTTCCTTCCACATGTTACGAGTGAATGACGATCTTTAATGAGTGTGGGGATGGACACAGTGGGATAAATAGGCTCATCAGCTGGGATCTGTCAAGGAGATCAAACCAACACAGATCAAAGTAGGAAAAATATGAGTAAATACTGGAATATCAACAAGAGTCTTGTGGAAAATATCAAAAGGCTATAGTCCAAATGGTGCAACTATGCGAAAGCCTTAGGAATGGCCCATGGAGGTCGCAGACTCTGCCATCTTGAACGACGTTAGTCATAATTTTATGGCTAGGTCACAGAATCCTCTAGCCCACTGCCAGTCATCCATACAACTTTGCATCCCCTTCACATGACGACTATGTATGCAGGCTCCGCTGGTTCGTTCGCCATCACCTCCTTTGTTTGGGCAACAATGTGAATTTTTTTGATGAAGTAACCCAATCCTATGTGAGCGTCGAAGGTGTAATACATATGGATCCAATTTAAATTATCATATTGACAAGAATGTAAATTTAACCAACAGATCAATAAGGTATGGCACCATTTCTTTAGTGCATGTAATCCTTAGTAAAGGCGGGTTGTGAAAGAACTAGGGAGGTTGTAGACTATGCACATCAGAATAATGTAGGCTAAGCCCCACGATAGGAAAGCATGTAGGATATGCGACTCTTGCGACCGTTGTTGTTGATCTACCCTAGTCGACCTCCACAGATGACTTCCTCCCTGGTGGAGCCCGCCACCTTTGAGGCTATTTCAACAATCTTCTCAATGTCGTCACCTGCAAAACCTATCCATAACGACACATACCACTTCTCCTTCTGCAAACATCAGGGGACGAGCTTCCCATATAATGAGACAAAACAATAGAAGGAGTGCTCCATTTGAAGTTTCTTGGGTGGATGGGGTGGTTTACTCTTGAGGAGGATGGATGCATTCTTTTTGGATTCCACACTATCCTTGGTCATTTCTCTTCACCATCATTTCAATGACCTTCACCTGTGTTCCTCCCGTGTGGTGTAACTATGTCGCAAGCCCATGCATTAATCTTAGAACAATATCAAGGGGATCTGAATTGCAAGGTTGATTATGTAAAAGGTTGGTGAGTGAAGATCGATGGGATCCATGATAATCGACCTCAAGGTGGGGGAATGAGCCTCACTTAATAGTATTAATGGATCATCCCTGGCTGTTAGTGATGCAATCTGTATATGTCATTAGGTGATACCTCCACTTTATGTGAGTTCTTATTGCTATAAAGTTCTGCTCGCTTGTGCGATGACCACCATATTGGGAGGAGGACCTATGGGGAGGGTCTGATTATTTTGACCCCTCGTAACCAATGGTTTGTGCGAGGTGCTCCTTCTCTTGTCAATGTCAGGGGTGATATAGGTGATCGATCCTGGATAGGAAAATAAAATGGTGCTTATGTTCAATTCTCACCCACTGTTTCCATGATCCAAAAAATCCAAAAAGAGGACATAACGAGAAATCAACTAATGATCGGCTGTGTCTAGCTTGCAGTATGGCAGGGCTTGCTTTGGTGGTACTTGTGGCTTTTGAGGCCGTTCCCCGAAAGACAACTCTTTAACAGCTTCCCACACTCCCCTATCCAATGGAGATGGTGCACGTGGGTTCCACCTTCTCATTGGCCGATGGTCTTCACTGTCACTACTACGGCACCCGATGCTTCCCTTTCCATAGTTCTCTTTGGAATAAATTCTTTGCGTGGAGTCTACTTCTCATTTTTTTTTTGAGTGAGCTTCTTTGGAGCTGCTACCTCATTTCTTTGTTCTTGGGGAGGGTTTCCATATTGCCACACGTTGAAGGGCACTTAAAATTACGAAGATTTGTGGAAATGTGTTGGTGCACTAAGAAACCCATAGAATGTTGATTATTACTTAAGCCTCCAGCGAATGTCCAATCGTCGGCTCACCTTTAAAGTAATGAGTGTCACCCAAAGTCATTTTCACAATTGGATGATCATGATATCACTCCAACGATTAAGTACCATGGAGAGAAAGGAATGTGGGATTTTCCTATTTGGGAGTTTTGTGTGAAGGTTCCATCAATGGGTGCGTGAATTCTTGCATTCCTGGGGTCATGTAAGGTTTTAATAGATCAATGGAATTCACTTTCTCCTTCCTGTATTTTGTAGGTTGCACCATGATATGAACTCAAGGAGAGGGTATTTGTGGAAAGGGAAATTGGTTCAAGTGCTTTATGAAGGATTTCTGAAACTATGATAAGCTTCCTTTTACAAAATTCAAAGTTAAATTTTAATCTTAGTTCTTTCCTGTTTGGAGGCCTAGTCATATGATGGGGGTGTTGGAAACACAATTGTTGTTGCACCAAAAGATCGATCTGTTAATGCCCGATATAATTGTGAGAGTTAATCGATCCATGAGAGGTGGTTAAACCATGTCACAAATCCTGAGGGGAGAACTGACCATCTTCCAAAAATCTCCCCCTCAGCATTACCCAATGGGATTCGAACCTGACACCTTTGGCTCTGATACCAATTGTTGGAAATAGAGTTTCCATTGCACCAAAAAATCTACTTGTTAATGCTTGATACAATTGTGAGAGTTAATGGATCCATGGGAGGTGGTTAATCCATGTCATGAATCCTGAGGGGAGCACTTACCATCTTCCAATAGGGGGTTGGACTAATCAAAGCTTTCCAATACAACTAACATGCATATGAAGACCTGCTAAATAGAGTGAAGATAGAATGCTATTTCATAAAGGGTCACATACAAGAGCATGTAGATAGAAGTTTGAAGATACTAAAATAAAGAATCCGCTGGCTCATGGACATATGTCAAAGGAAGACCAATTTCCATGAAAATGAAGACTCAAACAACTTGTGTTAGTGAGGCCAAAGCTAAGAATTCAAGGGGTTGTTTACTAAATCAAAGGTGGAAAGGAGATCTGTTGTTGCTTCCTTTTCACCAAATGATTACGATCAGTCTCATTGGATCCATTTAAGAACGATGAAAATCTACAAACAAGGTGCACTTGATTGATTCAAGGATACTATAGATGCACCAACAAGAAGGCAACTTTTGAACAATTTCAGCTATAGGAAAAGAGAAATAAGCTAGAAGACAAAAGTGCTATAACACCTGGGCACTAAAGGAAAAATAGCCTATTTTAAATTGTGAAATAATGTGGGGTAGGTGAAACCCTAATGTAAAAAAAATTGAGCCACTCATTGTAAATCAATCCTAGCCATTCATTTGGGCTTTGGAAAACTACAAATAGTGGCTTGCCCCCTCATTTGTAAATGGTTGGAGAGCTAGTGTAAATGCATTTTGCAGCAATAGAAAGAAACATTTCATGATTTATGGGTGTTTATTTCGAGTTTGCTCATTATGTGTGCATGGTTCTACTTCCCTATTAGTTTAGTTGTTAGTTTCTTGAGTGGAAGTGATAATGGTGTTTGCTGTTATAGTATTTGATGAATTTCTAGCTCATGCTTTTTGTGGTTTGTTGATGATGAATCACTTTGAAAAGCTAGTATGAGCTTCCTTAATTCATTGCTTCAACTTAGTTCAATTGCATGTTAATGATGTGTGTGTGCAATCTGAAAATCTGCAGTTCTTAGAAGATTGCACTAGTTTTGTGTAACTGTAGGTTCCTCTTGGCTAAGAAAAACTCAGTTTAGGAAGTTTGCCTACTGTAACAACCTCCATGATTACTATTCATTCATAGCTTAGGTCTAGTAACTTCTTCTATTCCCTTCCCTTTTGACTTTTCTTTTAAATAGGTGCTTTGAACAAGGTTCATTGCACATTGTAAAGCCAAATCTGAAGCTAAAATAGGAGTTCTAGACTATTGTTCTAAACCTACAACAATTGCACATTAATTTCACACTTTAAGAACTCTATTTGTAGACCCAACTTCCCATGCTTTGTAACTCATTTGTAAGTCCACCTTGTGATTCTAGCAAATCACATGAATCAACTGAGGTATTCCAAGCATAGTCAAGACCTAGCATTAGAGACCTTGGGATAGTGTTCTGCAATTTGATTGTGGAAAATTGTCTTTCAAGAGAGGTGATGCACCTATGTATTACCTGTGTTGAGGAGTGCATAAAACACCCATCAACAATATCTTCTCAAGTAGGAGAGATATTGGGAGAGAAACAAACAAGATTATCATGACACTCAATGATTAGATCCTCTAACACCATGATACCTTCTTCACAAGTAGGTGAGGTATTAGGAGAAGAAAAACTATGATTTTCATGGTTGTCAATTATTGTATCCTCTTGCACCAAAGTTTTCTCACAAGTGGGGAAGATGTTGGGAGGTGAATAAAGATTAGACAAAGTGATATTAAGTAATGTGTCAATGATTTCATTTTCTTGTAAGATACTCTCACAATTAGGAGGGATATTATGAGAATAATTACTATGATTATCATGAGTATAAATGATTGCATTGCTTGGAATATTAGAAGCATTAGTGGGCAATCTAGGTGAGATGAAGTCCTCAAGGGCGTCATCTAACATGTCAAAGTCATCACAACTAAAGGGATTGGTAGGTATATAATGCACTTCTGGTAAGAGATATAACATGATTAGATTATTATACTTTCTCCAAGTTTAATCATTAAATTTCAGTTTCAAATATGTCTACGCTTGTTAAGGCAACCTAGGACTAAAATTAGACTTACAAATCTGTTACAGACATAGATTTGTAAAACAAACTCCAGAGTTGTAGATAGGTAGCAAGTATGTTTCTACACCTAAAATTTTAGACAAATTTGGTAGGATAGAGGCACCTAGGGTGCTTATGTCCCAAGTAGAGTTTTTTTGAGATTTCAGTTTCAAAGGAACTAGTGATATGAAAGGAGTGTTTGATAGTGTGTAAATATTGGTTTTGAATTGAATTTATTTATGTTTTGCGAGTTTCTAAATTTTGCAATGTAATGTAACAACCTAGGGTTTTCAAAGTTTGTAAAAATAAATGCAATTTATCCTAATTATGCAATGTTTCATAAAATACATGCAATGCACCTATATATTTGATAATTTCTAGTACTAAAATGTAACAATATTTCACAAATTCAGATAGAATGAAGAAAAATGCCACTTTTTTTTAAATGCAAGGAAACTTTTTTTTGCAAACAAAAGACTAAATTTTCTGAAATTTTGAAAAAATGCAATCTATTTTAGATCTAAATGATGATAAAAAATCTAAAAATTATAAATGATTTTTGAAACTAACCCTATTTTCACCTATGATGCAATATAATATACAATTTTTTGAATTTTGTGCTTTTTAAAATGCGAAAATGGATGCCTAAATGAACAATGAAAAACATTGCAATGCTAAATGTAGATCTAGGATGAATTATTTCAGATTTCAGAAGGTTTATGATGTTAAAATGTTGACTTCACCAAAAAAAATTGATGAAAAAGGGATTCTAGGTCTAATACATAGAACACTAGGATCAAGCCTTTCTCAAGAGAACATTAGTATGCAAATCAACAAGGTGATTAGATTGAATTTCAACCATGAAGGTGAGTCAATCATACCTAGATCTAATCCTTTAGAGCCTTGGAAATTGATTGGATATAAATTTCCCTAAATTAACCTAATTAAACTATGTGCCCTACATTTGAAAATGCAAGATTTTGATAATAGACAAACTATAACAAAAAATTTGACACCATATCTAGACTGAGTACGACACTATGGACTTGTGGTATAAATTTCAGGTTGATTTCCAAGGAAATTTCCTCCAAGGGTGCCACTATCCTTGTAGGTATTTTTTAGATATGTTTTCACAATCCTTAAGAGTCAGATCAGAGCTTATGATTTCCATCTACAAATTTGTTGGATCACTATCAGATAATTCTTTAGGTGATTATTCATGAGTTGTCAAGGTGTGAGGTTTTAATTGCAACAATGAATACTTGAACTTCAAACTTCTTTCAATCCTCTTTAGACTTGAAATTTGCATATTCAAAGGGAGAAGAAAAGTTGTGCCATTTAAGGGCTTACCTTGGTCAAACCCCATGTTAGTGTTTCCACTTCCATAATGACAATGTCAATGATAAATGGATAACTGATAGGAAAGAATGATGAATTCACAAAGTGCTGTAACTCACCACCTTTTACTAGCTTCCTTCAAGAAATAAAGTCATACAAATCTCCTCAAGGCTTGGGTCTTTCTTACTTGATTTTCTTGAAGTGTTTGAATTGCTTGGAGACCTACAAAGGGTTAACTTTCATAAACAATATGAAAACATAAACATGAACACACTCACATACATTTTGACATGATTTTTGATCTTTAATTGCTGCAATAAATCCTCTAATGGTCGCTCTTGACTTGCTTGATAATTGCTCGATCATAAATTCTCCAACTTGCTAGATAGAATTGAAAATAATGCAGTAAATAGATATTTATAGGAGTTTAATCTAATTTACTGAAAATTAAATCTCGATGGCTAAATTTAGAAATTTTAATTTCAAATAATAAAATGTTACCTTTGACATATTTGAATTTGGAGCCGAAATAGGGGGACACAAGTGCCCTAGGTGCCAGTGTCCCAACCCTATTTTTTGAAAATTCGAGGACAAAGTATTAAATGAGAGCATTTTTTTTATACTTGTAAATTGTTGGAAATTTTTAAAAATAAGATATGGAATGCATAATTTAGGAAATTAAGTGTGTAATTAGGTCCAATAACTTAAAGGGAGCAAAACATAGTGTGAAATTGTCAAGGGTGACAATTTACAATGCTACATCATTAAAAAAAGTTTAAAAAATAAGTTTCAAGGAACTAATTTTTCATGATGCTTTTAGTATTCAATTCATTTCAATTGATCTTTTGTATGATAGACTAGATTTGATTCTTGCAAGTGTTAAACACACCAAAATATTGAGAGGGGGTAAATCAATATGCTTTATAATCCACTCCCAATTAACTACTGTTGATGTTGAGTTAAACCAATGAAGCATTCACCTACTTAATCAACACAGGAAGAAGATAAACATCCACAAAAGAACATAGATGACACCAAATTTATGCGAAAAACCCCATAGGGGAAAAACCACCAAGAGAAATACTGCTAGGAGCTACTATCCTAATCTAGCCTCACATGTAAATAAAAATTTACAATTTGATTTTGGGATACAACCCAAGGAAGAAACTACTTTGTGACTTTTTTTTAGGGGATAGAACCCAAGGAATCTACTACTCCCTATTTGAAAGAAAGAACAACTGAAATATGATTGGTATTATGGCTTCAACCACTGATAGTCATCAATTTTGTTCATTAGTCTATAGTGGATCTTGTCACACTTTTCTCATGCACTCAAACATATTCACACACTTCCATTGTCATCTCCACAAATTTGATCTTCAATATATATCATCCACAAACAAGAAATATGAAACTTGTAACATGTCGACCTTCATCTTCATTGGCGGTATATAAAAATGATATAACATTATTTACATTTCTTCTTGATGAGTTGACATGACTCATACAACATCTACAAACACTCCTTATCTTTTTCTCAATCTCACATTAGTGGCGCACAACATTAACATACTCAAGTTCCCCTCAATAAATGCTAGCATCACAAATTGAATTGAAACAATTGTGTGGTACTAGGAACAAGAAATATTTGTATGCACTTCAAACCTGAGATACTCTAAGACATGTATAATGTCCAAAAAAACTCATACAGCTGATCTGTACAATATTTTATGGGCACAAATACTCAAACATATGTTTTGTAGAAGAATAGGAATCTGAAATCAATTGCAACACTTTGTCACTTGAAAATTGAACTTGGGGAGCACCAAAAAACTTGAATCTCGAATATAACATGCATTGGACATTACTGAACATGTCCAAAAAATTGTATGGCCAAATAATCATATCCGAAGGAATGTGAAGCATTCCAACAAGCCTTCATCATCACTTTTCACTGTCGAAGCACAAACCGAAACTCTATCACTTCTATCTTTCACCGTAGAAGGATTCATGACTTGATATCTTTGATATAACACCTTCACATCTCTATTTACTTATATTCAAAACCACAAGACTAAATCTTGCTCTATGAAATGATGTGAACCAAAGTACTGTCATTTCCTTGGGATATATATTATGAATGCCTTAGACACATCTTCTGATACATTTCTCTAAGTATGGTACACAAAAATGGAAAGATATAAATGTAGACATACTATAAACATTTATAATGTGTGTACCCACCTCCACATCACACTTAGAAATCAGGATGATCACCACTCTTCCATATACTACAATGCTAACATGCACCAACTGATATCTCTACACATTGACTATCTCTAGAGCATATATAAACTTTAGCACACATTTGACATCAATGACAACCAATCTTCCCAAGATGTAGAAATATCCCCCTTTATCATTGATGGAAAAACCAAAAATATATGCACAAACACTCCCCCTTAGGTGCACATGTATCTCTCTCCCCTTTGGAATAAAGGGAAAAGGGAAAAAATACTTTCTGTGTACAAGAAAAACTCTACAAGCTCCCCCTCAATCTATACAACTTTTACTCCCTCTGGGATGAAGTTCAAATACTTCATCAATAAAATTATCCCTATATCTGCTCTACATATACACACACAACAATAAAAAATAAGATATTTTACATCAAAAACAAATATAGCTCACTTGGATGGTAGGATGCCCTTGTAGATGGACTTGAGTTGAACCAGGCTACTATCCCATTGCTTTAGCAATAGTCAAGGTTAGGAAATGAAACTTTATTAGCACATATGAATCTTCTACTTCTTGCAAAGAAGATGGTTCCTTATACTTCTGAACCACGCTACTTTCCTTTTTCAAGATTATTATAAGTGAGGCCAACCAGAGGCTTACTACTTCTCTCAAGTATTTTAACTGATCTTTGAATTTCTCCCTTTTTTCTTTCAATTGTTGTATCTAGGAGTGCAATATTTCTACTTGTTCCCTGATGACACCATCACTATCTTGTACTGGATTATATGTTACACCCACATTAGTGATCTACATTTGAATTGCACTTATCTACAATAGCATGCCATTTCAAATAGAATACATATAGTACCTTTGCTTCCTCTAAGCACCTCTAAATGTCTTGGATACCAGATTGCAACTTGGCTAGTGCATTCTCACACTTCTCAGAGGCATCATTTAACCTCTTTTCATTCAAATTTTGTTCTACCTTCTCCATATGAGAAGAATAAGTCTCAAAATACTCCATTAATTTCTTCATTTACTGTGTGGGGGACAATGGGGAATCCATTTTTTCTTCTAGCAGCTTCTCTTCCAACAACTTAATTGCTTCTTCAAACACATCTGCACTCTCCACTTGTTTTTGTTGTAGCTCCTGTCTCGCAGTGGAGTGAAGTATGTCTCTAAGCTTCAACTTGTGTAGGGGAGACATTCTGAACAAGTTAAATTTCCCATCAAAAGTAGGAACATGTAGTAAATATGGAGTCACTATTAGTTGGATTTTCATTTCCTAAGCCAAAAATTCTTTGATAGAGTCCATCAAAGAGGAATATGACTTCTTTAAAATCCCTTCTCTAGTATCCTTGTCTTTCTCCATTTTTTTCTCCTTTTCCTTTTCCTTTTCCTTTTCCTTCTCCATATTTGTTTCCTTATCCATCTCCATATTGGAGACATCTTGCTCCTCTTCCTGATTAGAGGGACCTTCTCCTTCTTCTTGACCATAACCAACTTGTTCTTCCTATTGGCCAGAGATAACTTGATTATTTACATCATCTAGAGGGGGCATATTATAGTTTCTTGTTCATCCAAAAATATTTATGCATTCATTTCAATATCAGTAGCATGCTATTCTGGAGGCTCCTATTCAACCACATCAACTTCACTTTGCAATTAATTAATGATTTTCTTTGTAGCATCTTTAGTTTCACTTTGAGTCTTCCTTTTGATATCCTCATCCATGCTCATCTAAAGATCTATTCTTCTATTGGTGTAGATCTTCTTAGCTTGTCACTGGGCTATCTTGTCTTTTTCTTCCTTGGAGACATAGGTCCCAACCTTGTCAATTTCTTGTTGTTTCAGCTCCTCATCAACTTTGATGGCATCTTCTCTTCTTTGTCTCAAAGCCTCGGCTAGGCTATCCAAAGCTTTATCAACAATACTACTAAAAAAAATATTATGCTTTAGCATGTATTTAATGAAAACCTTCTCAATAGTCTTCTTGTCTTTAGGAGGAACGTCTAGATGCAACTCCATTGTATCATTAAACAAATAATACTTAAAAATTCCATTAAAAATGGCGCAAAACATCTAGAGGGTCATGTGTTACCAGAGGAGTTTGATTAGTTCCTTCTTTAGCTATGTTCTCCCCTTTCTTTTTTATAAGGATATTTCTTCATCTCCAGCTTCTTCCCCCTCTTCAATCTCTTCCTCATCAAACTTCATCCTTTTAGCCTTCTACTTAGGCCCTTTTTGTACAAATCCAGTAGCTTTCTTATATGGTGGAGTTATAGATGCAACTTTTCTTCTTCCATCAGTTGATTGTGTTGATCTAGATGGATACAAAGTATATGTAGCAATAGAAGAGGATCTATTGGATCTCCTTGGCTCTTGACTAGCTTCCATAGGAACAAATTTATCGTTATAACTCTCTGCAAGGGAAACAAATGTAGTTTTTGGTGGTAAACCTCATTCCTTATAAATCTCATCCTTGTGTTTTTCAAAATGTTCCTCTACTTGCTTCTTAGCAAACTTATTCATGATCTCTTTGTATGTACCAAATATTTTTTCTTTAGGATCCTTTGGTTTTGATAGTAAAATATCCACATAACCTTGTACATATTTAGATTCAACCTCATAAGGAAATTCATAAATCCATGAGGTTCTTCAATCTATAGCCTCCATCTAGCAATGATCTTTATTCACCACGAAAGTCACCTCATTCTCATACTTCCAAACTAAATCATATGGAATTATTTCCCTCTCTTGTATCTCTACTTGTAGTTTCTTCAAGAATCCCCAATAAAATGTGTTATATGCTTGCTTATTTTGAAAACTATCAATTTGCTTCTTGATCTATGCTGCTATCATAGTGAACTTATCCCAATTCTTTCCTTTAAAGCTAGGCAATCCATTCAGAAAGATGTATGTAAACAATATGATCAAAGATCCAAACTTGAAATTGTAACCAGTTTCCTTTGTATGCTTCAAGTTATCCATTAGTTTCTCTCTCAACAACTCACATAGGTCAAAACTGGCATCTTTCTTTACCATTTGATGTGCAGTGGAAATGGAAATGGAAAAGCCTTCTCTATTTGTGAAAAAAATCTTGTATGCAATCCCCATTGATGCATATTAGACACTAGGATCAATGCTATCCTTCATTGTAAGGGTTCTCTTATTAAACTTAGCTTTGGTAAGTTCCATAACCCTTTCATTTTTTATTAACTTCAACACTGGGATAGGTCTGATGGAACAAAGACCAGTAATCACCCTAATGGACTCTTTTGTGATCATATAGGGTTTGTCTAGCCAAATGAATTTTTCATGAATGTGGCTCAAAATTATTCTTACCCATTCTTTGTTCTTACGAAGTCTGGAATATCTTTCTAGATATCCAACCCTTTTGCAATTACATTTGCATACTCTAGCTTGTACACTCCATTCTCATTCAGTAATTCATGTCGAAACACTTCAAAAAGATGAATTATGATCAACCTCACTCAACAGAGCATGAATGTAAACCCTCATGTCTTTAGAGTACACCACATCTGTAGGACTTTCAAGAATGCACCATATTTTTCAACCTCCATCACCTTGAATGGAAACTTCTTGTATTTAGGCTTGGGTTTCTCCACCACAACAATTACCTTAGGTGTCACCATTGATATTTCTTTAGAAAACTTTAAACACCACAACTAGGGTTTTGCACAGATAGCTTGAAAATATTTTCTCACTTCTCTACTCCAAACACAAATACTCTTAATTGCAAATGAGATAAAATGATCTAGAAAACACATAGAAAGCCTTTCAAATACCCTAACTTTCTACCATAAATGCATTCATACTTTGTTAGGTAAATCTTCCACTAGAATTATTTGTGCCATCATAGGGATACAATGATACTTAATACACCTCCACAAACCATTCACTTGCTTCAGAACCTTGATTAAAAGGTTCATTCTTGCTCAACAAATATGCACACTAGAGGAATCTGTCCAATTCACATTTCATGCTAAAATCTTCAATATTTCATCCTTTTAAGGGGGTAAAGGATTTGCAAATGATAGCTCCCCCTAAGATAATTCTCTATCTTAGTTTTTCATTGTATCTTGTGTAGAATGCACAAGTATAGTATAATCCTTTTTCTCATTATCCCGACCTTGCTTCTCTTTCCAATTTTTTCTATCTCCCTTATTTTTGTGTCTTAGGGTTTCATCCTTCTAGTTCTAAACAGGTGGCTTCACAAAACCACTCTTAATTTTTTTTTCTTTATGCCCAACCTTATTGCATTTGTAGCACACAATGTTGTGCTCTAGAAGAAATTTATTCCTTCTTACTTTAGTTCTACAATTTATAGCCTTATGACCAAAATTGTTACAAGCATAGCAATATCCATGAAATAAAACATCATATCTTTGAGACACAAATGATCTTTTGATGCAGAGAATGGTGGATTATGTGAATACAATCACAATTGAACAACCTTTCAAGTTTCAAAACCTTAACTATGGTGGTTTCTCACACAATCTCTCAATTCTCCCTGTAGGTCGGCAAACCTAGTTTCTTTTGCATATCTTTTAGAGAAGGCCATTAACCCACAAACCATTTACCATCTTAGATACCCATTAGACCCCTTTTCAACATATCCAATTTGGGAATGTGGTTATTTTGTAACAACTCCTTCAAATTTGATCTGCTATGCTACTCCAAGGCCAAATTAGGCCACTTTTCCAAAGCAAGTATATCAAATTCAATCAAAAATTATCAAAACTCCACTACAGAAGCTCTAACACATCATATAGGGTCCAATTATATAGATTTCATCACCACAATTCATTCCAATAGTGCTGTCACCCAAAATATCTAACCTACCTAACTTTCCTAAGCCTAACACATGAGGATGTTAGGCTAGGGCTTGCTAAAATCTGCCCCAAACTCCATCTCCCACTCTTACAAACCACAAAAAATCTAAAACGACACTAAATCCCCCCATTCCACCGATTTTGGCCAAATTTCAATACTGGAATGGGCTGCAAAGCATTATTTTTGTTCACAAACCCCTGAACCTAGGGTTTGCAGGCTGTTTTCAGAAAAAATATTTCAAACTACCTTATTTCTTGATGAAATTCAACAAATCAAAACCAATTCATAGTATATTCCTTTCCTCAACTTCTCACATGTGTTTTATGTCATGAATCAACAGTACAAAGCCGTACTATTCATAGGAAATGCAAAAACTTAGAAAATTACTAGAAAACAGAGCTTGTCTTTATTATTATGCACCAAAATCACTTTTAGAAGAATGCCTCAAAACTTGTGAGGCATTTTTAAACATATTCTAATAGAAACCAATGGTATCCAACCAATTTTCAAACTAATGACTGTTCAACTTCCTATAAATGGAAAAATTGCACAAGCAACTTTTGCAACATTATTACAAAATTGAAAAAACTAAACATGACCCTATATGACTTGAATACATAGAAAATGGTCACCGTGGACCTTATTACATCAAACTAATACTTGAAACCTGAAAATGACTCATATTTACACCTATTGACCATAGTTGACTAGTTGCTCCTGCACCATACACCCGAAGAGGAAAGAATCTCAGGTTCCTCATGAGATTAGGTCCTAGACTATTGTGCCATGCTTCTTGATATCCTCTTTTGACATCCAGGTGGCATATTCCATTGGTAAGCCTTTCCAATTGACTAGGTATTCATGGTAGACCTTATGTCTTGTTCTCTTAGCTTCCCTTGTGTCCACAATGCATTCAAGTTTCAATGGCTCGGAGGGTGGTAGATATTTGACCCAATTTTCATTAGTAACATCTACATCAACACTTGTACCTACATCCACAGATCCCTTGAAAGGGCATAGATCAGCAATATGAAAAATAAGAGAGATAGCCACTCCAGGAGGGAGTTCTATCTCATAGGAACTGGCCCCAAACTTATGGACCACTCTACATGGCATAATTTTCTTCATCAACAACTTGGTGTACTTTCCCTTTGGCAACCTCTCTTTCCTCAAATGTGCAAGGCCAAGTCTCCCACCTTGAATTGAACATATCTTCTTTTCAAATCAACATGTTTCTTATATTTTCAATACTTTTCTACAAATTTTCTCTAACTTGCTGGTGTATCTCCCTCATGGCCTCTAAAAATTCTTCTCCCTCAACACTCCTCTTCTCCATTCCCTTCAAATTCCTGAGCTCAAACACAACTCTAAGTTTCAGAACATACACCACTTCAAATGGGCTTTTCCCAATGCTTCTATTGATTGAATCATTGTAGGCATATTCAGCTTGTGGAAGAACCAAGTCCCACTGTTTTCCATGTTCCTTTGTGAGGCATCTCAAAAGATTTCCAAGTGATCTACTGACAACTTTAGTCTTCTTATTTTTGTGTGGATGATAGGTAGTACAAAAGGTAAAATTTATTCCAAGCTTCATCCAAAGGGTCCTCCAAAAGTGACCTATGAACTTTGAATCACTGTATGATACAAATGTCAATGGAAGACCATGAATTCTAACTATTTCTTTAAAAAATAACCCTGCAATATGAGAAGCATCATTTGTGCACTTGCATGGAATAAAGTGAGCCATTTAACTAAATCTATCAACAACAATAAACACACTGTCATAACGCCTCTAAGTTTTCAGTAGACCTAACACAAAATCCATACTTATACTCTCCCATGGTCTATTAGGTATTGGTAAGGGTTGATAAAGTCCTGCATTAGATCTAGAACCCTTTGCTCTTTGGCATATTACACAATTTTCCACAAAATTTTTGACATCCACTTGCATCTTTGGCCAAAAGTAAAATCTTCTTACCTATTCCAATATCTTATCAACCCTAAAATGTCCTCCTAAACTGTCACAATGTTTCTCCTTTATCAAATTAGTTCTCATGGAGCACTTTGGAATGCATAATTGAGCACCTTTAAACAACAATCCATCTTGCAATAGAAAATTAGAATATTCATCATGAAAAGCATCTTTAAACTAATCACAAATAGCATATACCTCTTTGAAGTCTTGATCTTCTGCATACATACCCTTCAAGGCATCTATTCCCACACTTTGAAGTTGAATCTCTTGCAACAACATTGACCTTCGGCTTAAAGCATCTTCTACCTTGTTGGATTGCCCTTTTTTGTGTTTGATTGAGAAGGTATAGCTCTATAGGTACTCTAATAGCTTCACATGTCTTTGAATTAGCTTGTCTTGACTATTTAGAAATTGTAAAGAATGGTTGTTGGAAAAAATAATGAACTCCTTTGGAAAAATGTAGTGTCTCCACTTCTTAAGGGAATGCACCATTGCATATAGCTCCAAATCATAGGATGAGTACTTTATTTTTTCTTCATTAATCTTTTCACTAAAGAAAGCCATTGGTCTACCTTCTTGGCTTAAAACTGCTCCGATTGCATACCCACATGCATCACACTCTATAGTGAAAACCCTGTTGAAATCAGGCAGTGCAAGGATGGGTTGTTGTGCCACTCTATTTTTCAGGTATTGGAAGCTTCTTTCTGCCTCATCAGTCCATTGAAATCTTTTCCTTTTATCTCCTTTGATGGTATCAATAATTGGTGAGTAGATATGACTGAAATTCTTTATAAATTTCCTATAGAAACTAGCAAGACCATGAAAGCTTCTTACCTCTCCTACTGATTTTGGAGTTGACCAATTGAGAATTGCCTCTACTTTGGTGGGATCCATCTTCAATGAACCTTTGAAGATCAAAAACCAAGATACACTAGCTCCTCTTTCATGAATTCACATTTTTTGAGGTTTATCATCAACTTCTCTTCATTGAACTTCTGCAAAACCATGTCAAGATGCTGCAAGTGCTCTTCTTTAGTCTTACTAAACACAAGTATGCCATCCAAATACACAACAACAAATTTTCCAATGAAAGGCTTCAAAACTTCATTCATTAGTCTCATAAATGTGCTTGGAACATTTGAAAATCCAAAGGGCATTGCCATCCATTCATACAGACCCTCGTTGGTTTTTAATGTAGTTTTCCACTCATCCCCTTCTCTTATCCTAATCTAATGATAACCACTTTTTAAGTCGATCTTTGAAAAATAACATGCACCTCCCAAGCAGTCCATCAAATCCTCCATCCTTGGTATTGGAAACCTATATCTAGTGGTGATTTGTTGATTTCCCTTGAGTCAACACACATTCTCCAATCCCCATCCTTTTTAGGTGCTAAAATAGTAGGGACAACACATGGGCTCAAACTTTCCCTTATTAGGCCTTTATCTAGTAATTCTTGGACATGCCTTCTTATTTCCTCATTTTGTTTGGGAGTCATCTTGTATGCAACTTTATTTGGTAAATTTTCACTAGGGATCAGGTCTATGTGATGGCTTACATCTCTCATGGGAGCCAAAGAGCTAGGTAACTCATCAACTGTAATATCCTTGTATTTTTTCAACAAAGTCTAAACCTCACTAGGTATACCCTCAACCTTGGATACTGCTAAAATAGATCTAGGTATGATCACAAAGGGAAATCCCTATCCACCTTCTTCCTTCAATATTTTCAAGAATTCTTTCTCTCCCACTACCATAACAGTAGACCCAACTTGTTTATCAAATTCCTTATCTTGTATGGGTGTCAATGTGAATGAAGTTCCATCTTTTTCTATCACATAGATGTTTTCTGGCCATCATGCTTTACTTTTTGTGATATTGCCAGGGTCTTCCTAGCAGCAAGTGACAAACATCCATGGGAATGATGTTACAAAGGATCTTATCTTTATACCCCCCAATGTTAAACTCTACCCATGTTTTCTCATTGACCGACTTGTTGACCCTTACTCAACCAAGATACCAGTTTGGGATTATCTTTAACTTCTCTACCATCTCTAAGGAAACCAAATTATTAGTATAACTTGAATCAACAACTACCTTACATACCTTTCCATGTGATTTGCAGGTGGTTCTAAACAATGATTTCCTTTGTGGAGGCTCTTTGACTGTTGGCACCTTAATGAGTGTTCTTTTGATCATCAAAGACTCACCTATCTTAGGAGCATAATGTTGAGATGGCGAATTGACACTTTCATTGTCTTCCTCATGCATAATTTGGGTTCTCCTTTCACCTCCATGTGAACTTGATGCTTTCTTTTCCGGGAACTTCCATGCTGGATGACCAAATTGGTTGCACTAATAACATCTACCTGAGAAGGCATTTGACCCTCTCCCTTGCTCACTAAATCTACCTCTTCCACGAGGTCTTCTTCCTTTGAAATTACCTCTTGATTCACCACTTTGCTCTTGGTGGCTACTTGAATCTCCTTGCTACTTTTGTGATTATCCTCTTGCACCAAAGTTGCCTCTACCTCTGAAGTTCTTTCCTCTCCCTTGACATCCAACTGGAAACACTCTTCAACTATCCTAGGTATTGTGAGATCAATTTCATCTTGGATATTGAGCCTTAGCCCATTTAGGTATCTTGCTACCTTTTCTACTTCATCTTCAGTATGTACTACTCTAATAATTAATTTATGGAACTCTTCATTGTATGCCATAACATCTAACTCCTTTTGTTTTAAATTTTGTAGCTTCCTAAAAGTCTAAATTGCATAATAAGTAGGCATAAATTGTCCTTTCACCTTAGCTACCATTCTATCCCATGAACTTATCTTAGTCTTTCCCTTCTTTACTCTTTCCTCTTGAACATAGTTCTACCATGTTTGGGCAGGACCCTTCAACTTGGTTTTTGCAAATTTCACCATCTTATTATCTTCTATCTCCTCAAATTCAAAGAAATTGTCAAGAGCATCTATCCAACCCAACACTTCTTCACTATCCATCTTACCACTGTACATGGGCACTTCCACTTTCACCTTAGAAGTATCCCCCTTGACAACCTTCAACATCCTAACCATTCTTGCTTCTTCAGGGTCCATTTCCTCTTCATCTTGGACTCCTCCTTGAGGGTTCTCACTCTCACCCTCATCCTCTTTATCACTTTAGTCACCACTGACCATACCTCTTCTTTGGTTTTTCTCCAAGGCTATAATTATGGAAAGGGAAGATTCACGAGACTCCCTATATAGTCTCACCTCCTTAGCATATTGTTGCTTTAATTCTTTGACTTCTCTGGCCATTGGATTGCTCTGTGGAGACATCTTGTTTACTCAAACTTTCAACCACTTTTCCACTTCTCAATCAAACCTATGCTCTAATACCACTTGATGTAGAGAAAGATGGAGTATGCAAATACAATCACAATTGAACAACCTTTCAAGTTTCAAAACCCTAACTATGGCAATTTCTCACACAATCTCTCAATTCTCCTTGTAGGTCTGTAAACCTAGTTTCTTTTGCATATATTTTAGAAGAGGCCACTAACCCACAAACCATTGACCATATCAGATACCCATTAGGCCCCTTTTCAACATATCCAATTTGGGACTAGGGTTAGTTTGTAACAACTCCTTCAAATTTGATCTTCTACGCTGCTCCAAGGCCAAATTAGGCCACTTTTCCAAAGCAATTATATCAAATTCAATCACAAATGATCAAAAATCCACTCTAGAGGATCTAACACATCATATATATTTCATCACTACAATTCATTCCAATATTACTATCACACAAAATCTCTAACCTACCTAACTTTCCTAAGCCTAACACATGAGGATGTTAGGCTAGGGCTTGCTCAAATTCGCCCCAAACTCCATATCCTACTCTTACAAACCCAAAAAACTATAAAAGAACACTAAATCCCTCCATTCCACTAAGTTTTTCCAAATTTCAATGGTGGAATGGACTCCAAAGCATTATTTTTGTTCACAAACCCCTAAACGTAGGGTTTATAGGTGGTTTTCAAAAAAATACTTCAAACTACCTTATTTCTTGATGAAATTTGACACAATCAAAACCAATTCACAGTAGATTCCTTTCCTCAACTTATCACATATTTTTTATGTCATGAATCAACAATACAGAGCTGTACTATTCACAGGAAATGCAGAAAACATAGAAAATTACTAGAAAACAAAGCTTGTCTTTATTGTTATGCACCAAAATCACTTCTAGAAGAATGCCTCAAAACTTGTGAGGCCTTTTTAAACATATTCTAACAAAAGACAATGGTATCCAACCAATTTTCAAACTAATGACTGTTCAACCTCCTAGAAATGGCAAAATTACAAAGTTGCACAAGCAACTTTTGCAACATTATTAAAAATTTGACAAAACAAAACAACATGATGCTATATGACTTGAACACATCAAAAATGGTCACCATGGACCTTATTACATCAAAATAAGACTTGAAACCTAAACATGACTCATATTTACACCTATTGACCATAGTTGACTAGGTGCTCTTGTACCATCTTCTACCCATGTAATCATTTCTTTCGTGTCTATATTTATAATCAATAGCCTTACACCTAAATTTATTGCAAGAAAAATAATGACCTTGAAAAGATTGATTGAACCTGGTAGGTGCATGTTGTCTAGTAGAAGGAGGACCTTTGAATCTTCTTTGTCTCCAGATAGGAATAAATCCAAATTTATTCTTCTTGCTTTTTGTCTTCTTGTCTTGACCTAAACTTACATCTCCGAAAGATATCTTCTTAGGTTCTTTAGTGCAAGCTTTCTCCTCCTTCACTTTAGACTTCCCTTCTACTTTGAAGTTATCATATAGATTTACAAAAGTATGGTTGTAGGAGTTTTTCCTTTTCAAAACCAAGACCAAAATTCTCTTTTGATGGCTTTTGAGAGTTAATCAACTCATCAAAAATCTTAGAACCTCCTTTCAGCTTTAGACCTTTGTCAATTTATTCTTTTTATTTTTTTCGTTATTTCCTCAAGGAAACAATCTCTTCTTCAATCTTTGAACATTCAATAGTTTAATCAATGAGCTTAATATTCACACTCTTTAATTATTTTTCCTTCTTCAACTTGAAAATTCAACTTGCCAATTTTCTTCCGTACATTTCGAGTTGGAATTGAAGCTCTTCATTCTCTTCTCTTTCTTCATCTAGATCATTTAGAGAGAAATTATGCTCTCCTACCATGTAAGGGGGAAATCGAGGAATGTAATAAGACCAATGAATGAATTGAAACTAATCTAATCCAAACAAAAGCTATGATTCATACCCATTACTCATGAAATGAAACTACGAAGAACAATGAATTAACAAAAGCAATTGAAACAAAATAATAACAATGAATTCAATACAATGTAGCTTTACCATCCCATGTTGGAGTGTGTTCACAAAGATGTTGGATTGTTTATTGTATCAATACAAAGACTCCATTTGTGCATGCAAAATCTTAAAGGTTGTGAAATGTCGTTGATCGAAAATGTGTGTAAAGTTTGTCAAAAGATCGATTATGATTTTGGAATTACTTCTTTGTACAAAATATGTTGATTCTCCAATTGTTCTTGAGGAAGAAGATGATTGTTATATAGAATTTTACGCTCAAGATCACAAAGTAGAATATCTCAATCAATGGTTCAAAACTGTTGAGAGGATTTAGATGGGAATAATTAGTGTATTTTGATTACATAATTAGTGTGATTGAATAAATTAATTTGAGTGTTTAGTGTGATTGAGGAAATAGATTGAATAAAGTATGCAATTGAAGAAATCATGTTGAGCCTTCAATGGGATCGAAGAATAGATTAATCAGTTACAAAATAGATAGATTGGTCAACCAATTAGAGTGAACAATCAAAGGATTGTAATTTGTTCAATCATGAAAGTGGGTGAGGATAATTAATTAATCTTTTTGAGTTGAACATGCAAATCATGTTTGACTTTTTACAAAGAAAGTTGTAATTGTTTAATTTGACCTTTTGGATGATGTTTTGAATAATTTATTTAATTATTCATGTTTGGGGGTAAGTGATTTAATTAAACTATTATGTTTTAATAATTTAATTGACTTTGGGGAATAAAGTGAATTAGCGACATAATTAAATAATTGATTTTATTTAATTAATCAAGAGGAATAAGTTAGATTAGGCTTTATTAAATAAATAAAATTTATTTAATTAGTCAAAAGTGATGAAAAAGTGAATTAATTAAATAATGTAGTATTATTCAATTAATAGAAGAAATTAGGGTTTTAGGACTTTATTAAATAAATGAAATTTATTTAATTTGTCAAAAATAGTGAAAAAGTGAATTGATTAAATAATATAATATTATTCAATTAATATAGGAAATTAGGGTTTTTGATGAAATTGGTGTGAAATGCAATGATATTTAGTGATAATGATATCGATGATGAGAAAATGTCATTTAGGATGTGTGATAAGTGTTAGGTCATTTTTACATGTCTACACCTACAAAATCCACTAGACAATCTTATTGAATTTAAATTCATATTCATCATCATCCTTCTGGAGTATGACCTATTTTTCTTGAGAGGACTTCTTCTTGGATACTGCTTATTCTCCATGTGTTCAAAGACATGATCTACCTCTACTATTAAGAAAATATCAAGGAACCTTGCTCTGATACCAATTGTTGAACACACCAAAAAACTGAGAGGGGGTGAATTAGTATGCTTTAAAAATCAATCCCAATTAACTACTACTAATGTCGAGTTAAACCAATTAAGAATTCACCTACTTAATCAACACATGAAAGAAGATAAACATCCACACAATAACATATATGACACTAGATTTACATGAAAAAACCCACAAGAGAAAAACCACAGTGATAAATGCTACTGGGAGCTACTATCCTAATCTAGCCTCATAAGTAAATAATAGTTTACAATTTGGTTTTGGGCTACAACCAAAGGAAGAAACTACTCCTTGACTTTGTTTTAAAGGCTAGAACCCAAGGAAGCTACTACTCCCTATTTGAAAGAAAGGACAACTAAAATATGATTGGTATTATGGCTTCAACCATTGATAGTCATCAATTCTGCTCATTAGGTCTGTAATGGATCTTGTCACGCTCTTCTCATGCACTAAGAAATCTTTGTACACTTCCATTGTCATCTCCATAACTTTGATCTTCAATATATATCATCCATGTGCTTTGGAATTACAAAATCAGTCAACCACAAACAAGAAATATGAAACTTGTAACTTGTTGGCCATCATCTTCATTGGTAGTATACAAAAATGATATAACATTATTTACATTTCTTCTAGATGAGTCAACATGACTCATACAACATACCTATATTTTGAGCTCTCTACTTAGCCCATTGTCTCCTCACACTAGGAAGAATCCACGCATGTGTTCTTTGGTATCTAGACTTATTTCCTTTATCCACTTGTTGCTTATCTTTATTATCAATGAATTTTACTTTTATCCTTGATAGAGTCACCACTCTTGTTTACTAACACGAGTCTTCAAGTTGAATGATGATTTAAAATTTTGTTAATAATGATACCAATTTTTTTATTATC
This sequence comes from Sequoia sempervirens, assembly GCA_007258455.2. Lineage (NCBI taxonomy): Eukaryota > Viridiplantae > Streptophyta > Pinopsida > Cupressales > Cupressaceae > Sequoia > Sequoia sempervirens. The sequence goes on along the minus strand of VDFB02373365.1, from coordinate 112,503,066 downwards.
TTGGTTGTAGGTTCTATTGTGCATTTTGTACACACACCCCATTGAAGGCAGGGACCCCCTTTTTTCTTTTTGCTTCTCTACATTTTTCTTTTGTTGATGTCCAATTTTGCTCTTCTTAGGAGGTTATTTTGGAATAAAGTTCAAATTTGATTTGATTAAGGAAATGTTTTAAAGCATCTTGGGGGCTTTGAAGTGAATTTTGGGATGTCATATGTAAATTTTTCTTGCACCTATGGATAGAGAATAAAAAATTAGGCCAAGTTGCTTTTTTAATTTTGGGAAATTCCTTCTAGGTAAAATGTTATGGAGTTTCAAAGATTTCGATCAGGCAAGGAATCCAGAAAATCCATGACCACAAGGATTCCCCTTGTTTCAAAAATCCAAAAAATCCATGACCAAAAGGATTCCCCCTGTTTCAAAATTCTAAAAAAAAACAATGACCACAAGGTTTCCCCTTGTTTCAAAAATCTAAAAAATCCATGACCACAAGGATTCCCCCTATTTCAAAAATCTGAAAAATCCTTGACCACAAGCATTCCCCCTATTTCAAAAATCTAGAAAATCCATGACCACAAGGATTCCCCCTATTTCAAAAATATGGAAAATCCATGATCACAAGGATTCCCCCTATTTCAAAAATCCAAAAAATCCATGACCACAAGGATTCCCCCTGTTTCAAAAATCTGGGAAAACCACGCTCACAAGGATTCCCCCTGTTTCAAAAATCTGAAAAATCCATGACCACAACGATTCCCCATATTTCAAAAATATGAAAAATCCATGACCACAAGGATTCCCCCTATTTTAAAAATCCAGAAAATCCATGACCATAAGGATTCCCCCTGTTTAAAAAATTCGAAAAATCCATGACCACAAGGATTCCCCCTATTTCAAAAATTTAAAAAAATACATGACCACAAGGATTCCCCTTGTTTCAAAAATCTAAAAAATCCATGACCACAAGGAATCCCCGACATCCAAAAATCCAAAAATTTCCTGGCCTTAAGAAATTCCCAAAATTTCCATTTTCGAAAAATTTCAAGACCCATGAAAAATCCCAAAATTTCAAAAATAGATTTTTTTAAATACAATTTTTTTCGAAAATGAAAATTTTCCTCAAGTACAATTTTTTTTCTGAAATGGAAAATTTCCAAAAATGGAAATTTCCCAAAATGGAATTTTTGAAATTTAAAAATTCCCAAAAATGAAAAAAAATCTTGAAATGGAAAAATTTCCAAAAATGGAAAATTTTCTTAAAAGGCCATAATCTTTGAAATTTCTTAACAATTTTGTGATGGAGTTAAAATTTCCAAAGGTTTATTTGAGCTTAATGAATTAGATTTTAGCATGTGAGATACTAATGATAATATTTGATTTTTAGGATTAAATAAATTAAAAGGGGACTTGCATATGGATTCATGCCTAGGAGGTGTTGTGTATCCCAAGGTGCCAGAGGGAAATCTGGAAAAGATTGTAACTGAATATCAAGTGTAGCCTCAATATTTAATGTTGATTTACATATGAATTTGTGCCCTTCCAATTGGAAAATATTTCAAGAAGACAACATGTAAAGTTGCTTTTATTCCTTCAATGGGTATTTTCATCAAAAGGGATATTTATTTTTCTTTGGTCCAAATTTGTAACAAAATCAAATGATTGGATGTTATTGGGACATGTGTTGCCAAACTTGATGTAACCTCTTAAGGTTTCTTGAAGATGTAATCTAGGCCCTTGATTTAGATTAAATCATGGCCATTGATTCAAAATGTAATTTCTATAAAAGGTTGTGCCTACTCATTTTTAGGGGGTTAGATTTCAGGAATTAGTTTAGGAGAAGAACTGGAGATTGTTAAGCAAATGTTGGAGATATTAATATAGATAGGTCATCAATTTGGTGAATTTCTATTTTGAGATTGAAAGTATTATGGTTTCCTTTTCTAATTCTCAAATGTTAGTTTCATTTCTTTCATAATAATGGTGAAATGATAATGATGTTTAGATGAATCTTCTTCTCATACCTTTTGCAACTTGTTGATTGTAAGTTGTGTAAGGTTAGTTTGAGCCAAATATTGCATTAAGTTCAACTGTGGATGTTTGTTCATGTCATGCCAAAAATTGGGTATATGTATGAATGTTCATGGTCTAAAAATATTTTAGTTTCCTTTGAAAATTGCACCATTTTTGTGTATTTTTAGGCTTGTCCTTGATCAAGTAGGAATTAGTTTCATGGGGATTTGTCCATTTGCAGCATTAGCCATTATTATGATTGATCTTAGGTGTTAGATTAGGACCTCTCTCTCAACCCTTTATCTTTTTATCTTTCTTTGAATTAGTTTTAAAATCAAAAGCATCACCACATTGCCACATTTGATGATAAATTAAACACTTCCAAAATTGTTGAGTTGTAAGACCCTTTGTGATTACTAGTATAATACATTACCACTGAGTTGTTTGTGCATTGTCAAGACCTGACCTTAGAGACCTTGGGGTTATTTTTTGAAGTTCATCTATAGAAAGTTACCTTTCAAGAGAGATAGAACACCTGTGTTTTATTTGTGTTGAGCAGTGCTAAAACACCCATCAATAGGTTCCAAATTCCTGAGGCTAGATTGTGATACAATCGAAGACCAAGGGCTCCAAAAGTGGAGTTTTGATCTTCACAACCACCACTCAAATCCTTTAACTTTATCAAATAATTTAATTACTTATAGACAATGAAATAAACCCAAATTTATAGTTATTAAAAATCCATTAAACTTCTAAAGATGTAATAAACAACTTGTGGTAGACCACTTTTTGAAAATTAAATTGAACTTGCAAATGAGATTCTCTTCCTCTAAAAAATTGTATAATGGAAGCTCCCATATTCATCTTTAGGAAAAAATCCCCACTACATTTTTTTTACTAGCAATACCATGTTACCTTTCAAGCCAAACTTTCAAAAAATACTTTTCTAGACACTGGACTTTGACCCCTTCCAACAACTTTTCTCAATTTGCATCTTCTTATCCATTTTCTTTCTTTTCCATGTTTTGATACCAATTAGTGCAACTCAAAATTTGAGAATCTATACGATTGACAATTATTGCAACCAATTAAATTTTGGTTCCTATTGGATAACACATTAACAACCACATAATGATAAAATCTGAAATTTTATTTTTATTCAAATTTCCCTCAACATACATGAAGCTACAAAGATTTCAAATTTTTAAAACAATATCACTCTTGCAACAAATTTATACAAGAGAGCATCTTGTAAACTTCAAACATACAAAAATTTGATCATAAATCTTCACACCAACAAAAAGCACTTGCAACACACACCAAATTTATTGAAATTCATCTTCTGGATAGAAAAGTACATTTTTCCCTTTCCATACATTTTTCTTTCACATTTTTTTCATTCTTTTCCTACTCAAAATATTCCTTGGCAATCTAGGCATGGCTTTTCCTTTCTACCTCTAGTCAAAATTCTAGAATCCTCATTATTCCTTCCTAGGCATGGGTTTCCCTCCAACTATGTGCTTTCAATTTCCATTCAAAAATGGCCTTCCCATCTCTCAACCCACTCTATCCACTCCCTCAACACCTTTCCTTCCACTTCTTCAATAAATGTAATTTAAAAAATTCTAGAATGGAGTTATAATTTTCATTAAATGCCCACACATAGGCTTGGGCATGGGATTTTTCCTTTTTGGAAAATTAACAAATTTTAAACATATTTAAAATAATTACGAAGTGGAATCATTTAATCAATTGATTTTTTCACAATCCCAACATCAAACCTTACAGTGTGGGAGGAGTTGAGGATTTCAATAAATTGTGCCTAGAAGAAAAAATTAAAACAAAACACAAACATTAAAAATTAAAATGTTTTCGGGTGTGCAAGATTGTCTATGCACAAAATTCTCCTACATTGGATTGTCTCCCAAGTTCCAAGGTGTCAAACCTAGGAAGGATACCACAAAAATTATATTTAGGTTGGCCAATTGAGGACCAATTATTGAGTTGGATAGGACCTCCTTTAATTTTGTCTCTAAAAGATGAAGGGGGTTTCCCTAAGGTGCTAAATTATATGATATTACTAGGACTAAACACTTTCCTTGCAACAATCCATTCCTACTACATAATGTAGATATTTGTTGGTTTGAAAATTGCAAGGTTACACCTTTAATTCCTAGAAAATGTATTATTTTTATTATTTTGGCACCTTAAATATGCCTCAAACATATCCTTACATATCAACAAATTATGGAAATCCATTTTTATTCAATCTTCAATAGCTATGGTCATTAATTAAGGCCATTAAAGGTGAGATAGTAGGTGGAAGAGTGTGTTGAGACATGACATAAAATTATGTGAATTTTGGTGCTTGGCAAGAGCTTTGGCCTAGGAGGGACCTTGAAACCTAATGAGGTTTCAATTTTTGGGAAGAACTTGAAACCTTTCATATGTAATCAAGGTTTTGAGTTATAGGAATAAATTGAAACTTTGTATATGTAATGGGGGATTTGGGTTTGAGGAGAAGCTTGGAACTTTGTAAATATAATGGGGATTTTGAGTTCTAGGAGGAACTTAGAATCTTGCATATTCAATGTGGATTTCAAGTTTTAGGAGGAACTTGAAACCTTAGATGTGAAATGGGGGTTTTTATCTTTGGAGAGCAACTTGGAAACTTGAACTTGATGAGGTTTCAAGTTTTGAGAGGAACTTGGAACCTTGGACATGTAATGGGGGTTTTGAGTTTTCGGGGGAACTTAGAACCTTGGGCATGCAATGGAGGATCTGGGTTATAGGAGGAATTTGGAACCTTGAAAATGGAATGGGGATTATAATTTCTAGGAAGAACTTAGAACCCTGGACATGTTTCCAAGGTTCTAGATCTTAGGGTTCCAAACTAGCACCAAATAAAATAAAACCTTGGTACTAATTGGATTTCAAATATCAATTATTGTCACATGAATTTGCACCATGCTAGAACTGGTCCAACATTACAATGACATTATAAAACTAATATCAAGGTGTGAGACCTTGTAGATGAGATAAAACCTTCAAAGAAGGTTGGATTCATAAATCTAACCTAGATGCGATAGTGTTTTTCCAAACCAACACAGAATAAACCTATAGACTAATCCTATTCTACTAATTTTCAAAGGAAAAGGGGAAGAAGGAATTCATAAAAAGGAAAGGGTGGTGATACACCTAGATTAAATGTGTTTCTTCTTTCTCATAATAACAAATAAATAATAAAAATTCCAAAAGAACCCACATAGATTTTTGTTATACAATTTCCTAGGGGTATGTATGGAGTTTGTGATCTAAAAAACACCAAGAGAGAATATTAGTCCATAATTATCCCTGCAAACCAAGCTAACATAGGAACAAAGGAAATAAAAAATAATTATTCACACACAAATGCAAGAAGATTTTATATAAAGTGTAAATTGAAAAGAGGTAGAAATGATTTTTTTATATTAATATAAATCCATGAGCCTATGTACAGTTGTAGAGGATGTAAAACATATGTATCTACTAGATAAATAAATGAAGAACCCTTTACAATAAAATAAAATCTCTTTTGTGTAGAATGGTGAGAGAGAGAGAGAAGATGTGGTAGTGAGAGAAACCCTAGCCACCACTTTGCCAAAACTAACATATCTACATGAAATATGTGATCTTAAGGCATGAAAAATTATCCCAAATAAACCTACCATACTTTTGTATTGATGGTTCTAAGGAAGAAGTGTCAAAATCCCCCACATAATCTACAAAAAATGTGACCCAAGAATTGTCTCCTGGTAGAAAAGGAGGATCTACAACATAGAACCATGTTTTCCCTAAAATAATGCACAAGAATGTAGTAAAATCCTTCTAGAAACCCCTACAACATGATATTTTGGTAAGACAAAGGGCTCTGCATGTTAAAGGAATTGCAGAGGAAGTAGTTGGAGAGATCAGTGCTTGGCATCATATATTTGGAACAATTCACCTTTGATTTTTAGCTCGTGTTTTACTTTTGTTAATCCCTTCTTATTTACTTAATTTTTGTTTCCCATATCCCTGTTGGTCATTTATTTTACCCTTTTTTCCCTTTTATATCCTGTCAACGCATGGTTTGGAGGTTCTCTAGGAATAGGGAACTGTCGAAGGTTCTTGCAATTCTTGGAACCTCAAGAAGCTTTGACACCCCATCCCTTAGATATTTTTCCCTTTAGTGCCTCCTAGGTCCCAATGTTTTGTTCTTTATTTCCTCATTTTTTGAGGCTTGGGGAAGCATTAGGACCCTGTTGGAGGTTTCATAGGTTCTTAGAACCTTAGGGAGCTCTAACTCTTGTTTGTTTTCTTTACCTTCGCCTTTAGTTCCTAATCCATTTCCTTTTATGGGGGATTCCCCTAGAATCAAGATCCATAATAGGTTCCCATTGTTACGAGAACCACTAGTACTTTCAACACATTATCTTATTTACCTTTTTAATTGAAGACCCCTAATTTTTCATTTCCCTTTGACCTTATCTTTGGATTTATCTTAGTTTTCCTTAAGTTTCCCTTATCTTCATTTCTCTTGGTGTTTTGTTTAAGGCTTAAGTAGGGGGTTAGGGGTTCACTTGAAACCAAGAACCATTGGAGGTTCTTGTGGTTTGAAGAACCTAAAGGACCACTAATATATTTTTATTTTTCCTCTCTTCTATCCACCTTTGGTACCTCCATCAACTTCTTTTTCTTTGTTGGGGGTCAAAGTCTAGAGGGAACTAAGAATTTGTTTGAAGGTTCCCATGGTTCCAAGAACCATGGGAACCTCTAACACTTCTTTTCTTTTCTTTTCTTTTTCTCAACCTCTCTACCCTCTCCTCCTGAATATAGCCATTTCTACCGCATTTCCTTATTTTCGAGGCTCAATACTTTAGTGGGAACTAGGAACTTCATCAAAGGTTCCCATGGTTCTCTCTAACACATATTTTCCTCATATTCTTTTCTTTGTCACTCCCTTTACTTTTATTTTGCCCTTTTTTTTAGGGGTACACCTAGAACTAGGAACTTTGTTGGAGGTTCCTATGGTTATGATAACCATGGGAAGCTCTGATGCTTCAATATTTAAAATGGATAAGGAATGGATTTTTTTTGGAGGAAGTATAGGAACTATGAACTAATTGAAGGTTTCTATGATTATGATAACTCTATCAAGCGTTGACAAAGTTCCTATAACTAGCCAAAGATCTAACTAGTTATAACAGCCAATTTCAATCCAATTCTCTCTAAATTTGAACTAGAAGTACCAATTTGGGAGCTATATAGAATGAAAGACTAAGAATACCCTCACATAGCCAATTTTAGGATTTTTCAATTTAGGAAACTAAGGACAAGGAAAGGGAAATCACAACCCTCATAATATTCTCATATCAATTGTAATCAATGGGAAGATGTACAAGTGTTGGAAAAACAAGGACAAAAAACTGAGAGGGGGTGGGTGAATCAGTTGTCATAGAATGATAATATTTATCAAACTTTACTTAACTTAATCTCAGATCTGGTGAATAAGCAATTAACCATAAACAATTAACACATCAAAGAGAAAAAGAGCACCAAGATTTTTTATGTGGAAACCCTGTTAGGGGAAAAACCACGGTGGATGTTAGTCCACAAGATAAATGGTCCATTCGAAACCACAACACGCTACCACCAACATGTTGGCCAAGAATAAGAAAAATTGAATATACGCAGGAAATTTTTTTGACCACGAGCACACCAATCAATTTAGATGTACCACAAAGATAGAGCATGATCTAGAAACATCCAAGAGAACCAAGAAACAATAGAGAAACATCTGTAACAACTAAGATTTCTAGAATCACACAAACTTCACTCAGGAACACTGATAGAGACCATAGAAACACTGTTAGACCACAACATGACCAAATCTATACGCAGACCTCTAAAACTTCTGGTAGATGATCTAGATACACTCAACAGAAAACCCTTTAGTCCATAGTAGCTGAACTTCAATGTAAAGAACAAGACGCCTTCATGACTTGCACAGTTCCATTGAGAACCTGGAACACTTTCCTTTACAATTTTCTGAATATCATCGACATATACAACCTCTAATACCCCAAATGCTAATAGTGTTGACATTAATGACAACCACATATCAACAACACATCCACAACATCCAAAAATCTCCCCCTTTGGCATTGATGGCAACACATGATGTGAAAAATACCATCAACCCAACACACTCACTTTCCCTTTGGTTTTGACTCTTCTCCTCAATTTCTCTTTGACCCTTAAAAGGATTTTTCACATTTCACTTCTCCCCCTTTGACATCAATGGAAAAGGTAACCATGACCTTTCCATATACACACTCTAAACCACATATCTGCACATCTGACTACTTCCCCTCAGTAGTAGCCACAAAAACATCAATCTAGATCAGAATATAGCAATGTAGCTCATGGATTGATGCAAGTAAATGCATCCCTTAGTTCTTATTAGGAGGGGTAATTACCCCTAGCATTCCTTTGAGATACTCAAAAGTATCCTTCGGCAACAACTTAGTAAAGATGTCTGCAATATGCTCTTTGGTAGGCACATACTCCAATCTGACTTCTTTCTCATTCACTTTCTCCCTCAAGAAGTGAAACTTGATTGATATATGTTTAGTCTTAGATTGCAACACCAAATTCTTTAAAATATTTATTGCACTTGAATTATCATAGTATATGGAAATAGGCTCTTCATATATCACCCTGATATCTTTCAACATCTGTTTCATCCATATCACTTGAGTACAATTGTTTGTAGCAACAATATATTATGCTTCAACAGTAGATAGAGAAATGGAATTATACTTCTTTCTCAGCCAGGATACCGACTTCTTACCTAGGAAGAAAGCACCACCACTAGTACTTTTCCTATCATCTACATCTCTAGCCCAATCCACATCAGTATATGCACTCAAAGTGAGATCATCATCCTTTAGATACCAAAGTACAAAGTCAATTGTTCCTTTCAGATATCTGAAGATTCTCTTGACAACAGTCACATGTGATTCTTTTGGATCAGCTTGAAATCTGGCAACCATACATACAACATTCATAATATCTAGTCTAGTCTGGGTCAAATAAAGCAATCACCTAATCATTGAACTGTATCTAGTTTGATTCACCTTAGGAGAATCATCGTTCTATGTTAGCTTACATTCAGTCACCATGGGAGTACCAATAGGCTTTGAATCTTCCATCCCAAATTTCTTCAGTAGCTCTCTCACATATTTGGACTAAGATATGAAAATTCCCTTGTCTAACTGGGTGACTTGTAATCCTAGAAAGAAATTCATCTCTCCAATCATACACATCTCAAATTCATCCTTCATCTCATCAACAAACTTCATACATAGATTGTCATCTCCTCCAAAAATGATGTCATCAATAAAGACTTCTATAATTAACTCTTTATCATGATCCAATTTGAAATATAAGTTGCTATCAATAGTACCTTTAGTGAATCCAAGCTTCAATAAGTATTTGTCTAATCTAGCATACTAGGCTTTGGGGGCTTGCTTAAGTCCATATAGAGTTTTCTTCAATTGGAAAACCATATCTTCCTTGTCAGTTAGCTGAAATTCATCTGACTGTTCAATGTATAATTCTTCTAGTTCTCCATTCAGAAATTCTAACTTCACATCCATTTGATAGACTTTGTAGTCCTTGTATGCAACATAAGCAAGAAATAATCTAACAGCTTCGATTTTGGCAACAGGGGAAATTTTTTCTTGAAGATCAACACCTTTGATCTGAGAATACCCTTTACATACCAGTCTTGCTTTATTCCGGACCACTTCACCTTGTTCATTCAACTTGTTTTGAAACACCCATTTAGTGACAATCACATTTTTGTCTTTAGGTCTAGGAACTAGTATCCACATGTCATTTTTTTCAATTTGTGTTAGCTCTTCCTTTATAGCTTCCATCTAGTGTTCATCTTGGTAGGCTTGGAGTTTTGGAATTTTCTTGAACTTTTGATTCTTTTGATCTTCCTTTTGTACTTGCACTTGTCTCTGCTTCTTGACTTACTTGATTTACCAGAACAAATTGAGGTTGCTTTACCGGAACAACTGGAGCATATGGAACATATGGCACAATTTGAAGTTGATTTTGTGTCTGAACATTCTTTCCTTTGTTTGTATTCTCTTCATCTGAATCATATCCACAATATCTAGATGATTTGAAAATATCCTCATCAACTCTGACATTTTCACTCTCAACCATCTTTTTCAGTCTTCTGTTATAGCAACAATAGGCCTTTCTTTTAGTAGAGTATCCTAAAAATATTCCTTCATTGCTTCTTGCATCAAAATTTCCTATATCATCATCTCTCTTGTGGTTCCAAAGATCTTGAAATATTTAACAATAGGTTTGTAACCAAACCATAGCTCAAAAGGGGTCTTACCAGAATTGCTATTAACATTTACCCGATTTAAAGTATACACAACAATGCTTATAGCTTTAGTCCAATAGCTCTAGGGGACATTTCCTTCTATCATCATTGTTCTAGCAACATCCAAAAAATTTCTATTCTTTCTTTTTGCAACTCCATTTTGTTGAGGGGCTTGGGGAGCAAATAACTGTCTTCTAATTCCATGTTCTTCACAAAAAGAGTTGAACTCCCTAGAGGTGAACTCACCACCTCTGTCAAATCTCAGACACTTGATTTTTAGACCTTTCTCATTTTCAGCCATAGCCTTGAAACTTTTGAACTTTTCCAATTCTTCACATTTTTCTCTTAAGAAGGAAACTCATCATTCTAGAGTAATCATCAATAATCAACATAAAGTACCTTTCTCCATGAATAATTTTGACTCTGGAGGGACCACAAAGGTCAGTATGTAGCAGCTCCAGAAAATCATTTGAATGAAATTGTTTTCTCCAGAAGGAGACTCTAGTCTATTTACCCATCTGACATTCCTTACAAATTGTGTTAGTGGGCTTCACTAACTTAGGTAGATCTCTTACTGCTTGAGTGGAACTTACCTTGACAATGTTATCAAAATTTACATGACACAACCTCTTATGCCACAACCATCTTTCATCTACTTGAACAATTAAACAACTCCCATTAGCAGCATTTAGGTGAAAAATATTACCTTTTGTCTATTTACTAGTAGCAATCATATTTCCAAAACTTCCACTTATCTTGCATCTTCCATCTTTGAATTGTAGATCATAGCCTTTTCCCACCATCTGTCTAACACTCAAAAGATTATGCTTCAAGCCTTTAACATAAAGAACATCATCAGTGTTATCCTTACCATCAAGAAAAATAGAACCTTTGCCACGAATCACACTAGCATTGTTGTCTCCAGATCTTACAATACCACCATCATACTTCTCTAGACTTGCAAATTTATTTTTATCACCAGTCATATGATGTGAGTATCCACTGTCAATAACCCACTCATCCTTTTCTTCAACTCAGGTTGCAAGAGCTTTCTCATCTTTAGTAGATTCAGTAGCCATAGGACTATTTTCAATGGTAGCAATGAAAACCCATTCATCTTCATTTCCAGTATCCTTATTAGACTCATCATCAGTCACTCCAACAAAGTAACATTTCTTTTGGAATCTAGACTTGTTAGGCTTAGTTCTAGGAACTCTTTCAGGACATCTTGATGCAAAATGACCTATTTTACTGCATTAAAAACATTTAATAGGTAACACTCCTTCATACTTACCTTTTCCTCTGCCTTCTTTCTTTACAATCAATGCTTCCAATTCTTCTACCTCTCTTTCTTTATCTTCAAGTTGTTTCAGTTCTTCATCATACTTGGATATCTTTCTGGAACATTCTCCTAGACCATATCTTTGCTTGTTACTTCTGGATATAGTAGCCTTGAATGCCAATTCAGTTTTTGGAACAGATTCACCAAATTCACTTAATTCAAAAGCAACAAGCTTACCAACCAGTGTGTCTCTTGACATATTTTTTACTGATCTGAGCTCTTCAATGGCGTGGGCCTTCACTTTGTAGGAGGGAGGAAAGGATTTGAGTATCTTAACCACAATTTCATCCTCATCTAGAGAACCACTGGCACCTATAATACCCATCACTATTTCATTTACTCTTTGCATAAAAGAAGTGATATTTTCATCTTCACCCATCTTCAAATTCTCATACTTTTAAACTCTATATCTTAGCCATCTTCACTTGTGCATCTCCTTCATACAAAGTTTCCAGCTTCGTCCAAATCTCATGAGATTTTTGCAGTCCTACCACATTAGACATCTCTGAATTTGTCAGAGCACTCACCAAGGCTTCAATAGCCCTAATACTGTTTTCAACATCTTTGATCTCATCAGCAGTGGAGGTACCATTATGAGGAATAAAATATGGATCTTTTATAATCTTCCAATAGGTTTCACCAATACACCTTAGGTGACATTGCATCCTGACTTTCCACAGTGAGTAGTTAGTTCCATTAAATCTTGGACTGTCCTTCTTGAATGTTGCCATCTCGGATCACCTCAAGCTTTTAGACTTCTTTAGAGGAACTTTCTCTGATACCAATTTTTGGAAAAACAAGGATATACAATTGAGAGGGGGGGTGAATCAGTTGTCACAGAATGATAAACCTTTTCAAACTTAACTTAATCTCAGATTTGATGAATAAGAAATTAACCATAAACAATTAACACATCAGAGAGACAGAGAACACCAATATTTTTTACGTGGAAACCCTATTAGGGGAAAGACCACGGTGGATGTTAGTCCACAAGATAAATGGTCCATTCAAAACCACAACATGCTACTACCAAAATGTCGACCAAGAATAAGAAAAACTGAACATACATAGGAAAAATTTCTGACCACGAGCACACCGATCAATGTGGATGTGCCACAAAGATAGAGAATGATCTAGAAACATACAAGAGCACCAAGAAACAACAGAGAAACATCTGCAGCAACTAAGATTTCCAGAATCACACAAACTTCACTCAAGAACACTGACAGAGACCACAAAAACACTATCAGACCACAACATGACCAAATCTATACGCGGACCTCTAAAAATTCTAGTAGATGATCTAGATACACTAAAAAAAAAAACCTTTAGTCCACAATAGCTAAAATTCAATGTAAAGAACAAGACATCTTCATGACTTGCACATTTCCACTAGGAACTTGGAACACTTTCCTTTACAATTTTCTGAATATCATTGACATAGACAACCTCTAATACACCAAATGCTAATAGTGTTGACACCAATGACAACCTTATATCAGCAACACATCCACAACATCCAACAACAAGGGGGTACAAAGTGACATCATGAATAATTTGAAACATATTTAAATTAGGATCTCCCAACAACCATAAACCCAAGACCTTGTATAATTTCAACTTTGTGGAGATGTGCAAACCCAAAGGAACTAGGGAACTAAGGATAAAATTTAATGTCCTTGACATTTCTAAAATCTATAAAAGCATAAAATCACCTAAGGAAAGGCCTTATTACTATGATTTTACCATTAAGTACCCCATTAACACATTTTAGTAAGAAAATGTTAAATAAAATTATTTTGAATGAACACACTTGGACAAAATTTTGACATAGGGGACCCAACTAAATATTTCTTAGATTGGTTATCATGGATGGGTGAAACGAGGTTGTACTCACAAACATAAATATAGAATAGAGGAATGAGACATACAAAAAATGAGGTGTCAACAAGGGGAAGAAGGGGAATTAAATAAATATAATATTTATTTAATTTTTGGAAGATAAAGATATGAAGAGTGAGCTTAGTTAAATAAATGCTAGATTTATTTCATTAAGGTTGTACTATAGTGAAAAAGGATAAAATGATTAATCACTTAAAAAATTATTATAATTTATTTAATTAATTCTAAGAATATGATTGGAATCACGAATTAAATAATTTTTTTTTTTTTGTTAACATTGTAAGGTTATATATGTTGGATGAACTAGGTGATGTTAGGATATCATTTCAGTGTCAACATTTTTCCCCTCTTCAAGATGGTGTTGCAACTAGAAGGATCAACACCATGTCAAATAAGAAGATACTTTTGGAAGAGATAGAACTAGTGGAAATATGACTTGATGGGTATGATAAAGATGAAGGAGATAGAGATTACTCCTTGAGAGGATAGGTGGGTTTGAAGAACATGGGTGTGATCTCAAAATGGATGAATTTATTGGAGGATAAAATATGAGTAGGGAGGGGAAATGGATGGAGAGAACGATATTCATGTTTGATAATTTAATATTTATTTAATCAATGTAGCACTTTATCTTATGTACCAAGCTCTAAGGCTGATGGTGATGATGTGCCACATGCATAAAGAATTGACTATGAAGATAAAGGTTGTAAGAAAGAATATATCATATGGCACCATGATATGGAAGACCATTATTTTATTATTGCATTATGATACAAGTACCATGAAATGTGAAAACAAAATGATAACACACACAAGATAACAAGCAAGCATGCACAAGAAAGAAAAGAAGAAAAATAAGATATTGCCCCAAGTCAAGCTAAAAACTAATGATTTGATTGATGATGATAATGATAGTTTTGTTGATATGGGAACAATATATCCTAAGAAAACCATGAGGATTGGAAGAAATATATCTCAATGATTTTGATTTGAGTTGTATGGATTAACGTTTAATCAAGGTTTGTAGTATGGCTATGAAAAAAATTGAGATTTAATTTTGGATAATGCACAATATTTCTTGCAAGAATAGAATGAAATGGGATTAATTATACTTGGATGGAATATTTTGGGATTATAAGGGATTTTTCTGATTGGTTTGCATGAACTTTTTCTTAGGACCAAGGAAAAGGGAAAATAAAGTCTAGATACAAGGATAAAAAGATGGAGGGATTGTTGATATAGTTTGTGGGAGGGATGGGAGGTTAGATTGATTAATGAGAGAATTTAGGATGGAGTTTTAAGAGGTTTAGGATGTAACCATAAGGGAATACATTTTATAGGAATACCATTTACATCTCTATGTATGCTACTTGTGATGCTATGTTTTGGTGTTGGTAATAACATGCGGTAGGATTTAGTGCAAACTATGAGGTGCATAAAGAGGTATACAAGGCATGTTTCAACATTATTCCCCTATCATTCATTAAGGTTGAAATTTGGAAGGGGGGATGGATGAGGGAATATATTTGTAGATCTAATAGATGGGAATGCATATTGCATGTATTGAAGAAGTTATTTTGATGTCTCAAGGTAGGAAGGATAGTTATAAAGAAAGTAAATATTGTATTGTCTAAATATTATGCACATACTTAGAAGGTAGGAGAAATAAGAGGAGGGATGGTTTATGAACAAAACAAATCCAAAATGCATCAAATAGTAGTGGATATATTGAAACCACTATGGGAAATTTTTCCAAAGAAGCTTGTCCCCAAGTGTAGAGTTCTTGTAGATAGGGGATTTATGCATGAAACCTAACAATGGGTTTTTTATCAAGGTACTTGTTTAAGGAAACATGAGAATGATTTTCACCATTGGATGATTTTTTTTCTTTAATTTTCTTTTATGTTTTTTAATTCAATTTCTTATTTATATTAATATTTTTCTTCTTTAGATTTGGGGATATGATGGATGCATGGGGATGGTGGAATCAATAATATATTTCCATGTTGATAGTATCATTTTCTAAATAATTATTGTAAATGGACCATGTAAATTATCATTATGGTTAAATAGATGCTGGTAGAAACCTTGTTGATTGCTAATTTGAATTCTCCAAATTGTAAGAATGGTACCAACATAGCTTCAAAATTTATAAGATGTTTCTAGTGGATATGGAAGGCAAGAATGATGGAGGATGGTGGGGATTAGGTGAAATATTGGATTAAAGGGATGCAATTTTGGGGGTATATGGAGTGATAGATTCAAGTGGGTAAAAGGGGTGAATTGAAGGATGGGGGATTGAGGTAAGTGAATATCATGGGAATGAGGGGAATTAGTGATAATAGTTGCACACACCATTGTGGAAATTAAAGCTTAAGTTATGGTTTTTTTGATGTATGGGATTTTATATGTAGAGATTGGGACAATAGGTGCTAGGATTAGGATTTGTAGGATGGGGATGGGGATGTTTGGATTTTGAGTGAGGGATTCAAGAGGTTGTGATAGGGGAGAGGGTTTCTTGGATTTGGGAATGGAAATAGCCTCATAGTTGGGTTTAGATGTATTTCTTCTTCTTTTTTCCTTAGAATCCACATTATTCTTGTGTTTCCATTTTTTTTTGGTAGGCCTATGCGACATTCTTGATATTTTTTGTTTTAGAATCATATTTTTATTTTTTCTTGCATATTAAGGTGTTATAGCATGGTTATCATTGGAATGTTTTATATTCTTTGCATTATATTCTTGTGCATCTAAATTTCTTCCAAATTTGATGTTATAGTCCCATGGGGAGGTGATATCTTGATATAATATGAGTTTAATGATAAGTTCATTAAGTTTGAATAGATCCAATAATGTGTTCATTTAGTATCCATTATTGGGAATTTTAGCTGAGTGATGGTTGAGGCAAGTGATAGGATTGATGAAAGGATTGGTGATTGCATTGATGAAAGGATTAGATCAATGAATGATTGGTGGCAACAATATTTTGACAAGAGAAATGAGAATCAAATTTTTGGATATTGGAAGAAGTATCCTTGGGATTTGTACCAATGTGTTTAATTTTTTTTTTTTTATATCTATAGTTGAGGCTTGAAATCCTATATTTATTTTAACTTGTATGGGATATAAGATGCCTTTCTTTTGAATGCATAATCCTTTTCTTTAGAAACAAGACATGAATATATTTTTATAAGGGTGGGAAGTGGTGGTAATCATAAATTCCTTGGTGATGAGAAAACTAGATTAGATAAGGTGGAAAACCTTAGGTGATAGGATTGTGGTTTGAGGAGGGGATGGATTTCGGTGATTTAAGATTGAGATAGTATGTGATTATATAACATATTATTTTGGATGTTTAAATATTGATTTAGGTGGGGATAAATTTATAATTTCTTTGGAGTAATTTCTTGACATATCCAACAAATTGGATGGTATGAGGGAGGAGTGGTGTTTTGTGTTGGAAATTATTGTGTGGATAAAATCCTTAGGTTGTGTAAATGGATGGGGGAGGGATCTTTAATTCTTATGGAATTTTTATTTTATATATTTGATGGATTTGATAAATTTGGGGTGGGTGACTATATGGTTTCCAATACATTTGGATTCCTTGGGATTAGGTGTGTTGTGATGTTTCATAGCTTTGGTTGCATTTTTTTGCTTAGGATTTTTTTAATAGTTCTTGGATAAAATAATTAAAGGTTGTGTTGGTTTATTGGTGGTTGGATTTATGGTATGTGTTAGATTATAAAGTTTTGGAGGAGGAAGGTTTTAGATGGGAGGTGAAAGCTACAAAGTTCTCACATGAGGTGGGGATTTAAGAGATAGATTATTGAACAAGGCATTGGTTTAAAAATGTTTATGGGTTGTCAATTAGAGCTTATACAAAGCTTGATCATAGTGATATCATTAAGGGAATATTTATTTGATCCACAAGACAATACTAATCTCTATATTTTCTTGGTCTACAATTGTATGATGTCATTATTATCAAAGATATTTTTAGGTTTGTTGTGATGAGGAGACTCATAAAAATAAAATGGAATCATGATGCAAGTTTTGGATTGGTTTGGATGAGTGAGGAATCTAATTAGATTTTAATTGATGGTGTTTATTTTGGATGGTTGTGTTGCAAGTATGCTGCGGGTTTTGTCATTTATGTCAACATTATGGAGTTTTTTGGTTGTCAATAATGTCAAAAATATGGAGGTTGTTGATGATGTTGTCTCTGTTGTTAGCAAAGTGGCACTGTGTGGTTGGTTTCAAATACTATAATTAGGATGTTTAAGCATAATGTATGATGTTAGATGTCATGAGTTTCTATCAAAATTGCTTTCTATTTCTAATGAATAAGTGTATGATCTTATGAATGTTGTATTCATTGTTTGTTGATGTAAAATTGTATAAAATAATCTCTTACAATCAATGGCTCAGGAAGGTGTTCTGAAAGGCTCCAAAAAATGCTTTCCATTCCTCCATATTTTATGATTTTTTCATGCGGTTTGATAGATAGAAAAAATCAAGTGTAAAATATGTGTGCTCATGTATTTAGATCATAGAAGCTATCACAAAAGTTTCTTGAGTAAGCAGAGTGAAGAATGTGATTTTGCAATCTTGGAAGGTTTTGAGAAATTCTTCACATTTCTCCACAATTGTTGTTGTGGTCCTACAGTTTGGAGGATATTATTTTCATATCTATCTATTGTCTCTCCTCAAGTTTTAGCTGTTGATGTTTACCACAAGTCAAGTTGTCAAAGTCATATTTCAAGATTGTATTGTCTAGGGTTGTGATAGATACTAGTTATGTATCTATTTGCTTGTGCTATCATTTTGATGCATGAAGTTGTAAAAGAAGAACATGGAAATATTCTTGAAAATAATTTGATTCTTATAATGTAATCTATGTGATGCTATCTTGTCTCTGTAGTACTGCTTATGGTTTGGAGTTAATATTTTGAGGGTTAAGTGTTTGTTTGGTTGAATTAGTATTCTAAGTTGTTTACACCAAGTTTTTGTGGTGTGCACCATGGGAATGCCTGCTAATTTGAATTAGGTCTTGCTTATCTCTTGGATTAGACCACATTAAATTTCTCTTTCATGTGGATGTTTTTGAGTTGACTCAATTTGGTCATTGCATGTTTCATATTGATAATTTCAATATGGCCAACAAAGAGAAAAATTTTGATGCTTGCAAAAGGTATAAATGTAAGATCAAGTGTGTGATCAAGATGCAATAATTATTCAATGTGAAATCAATGTAATTTTCTAAGAATAGTGCACTAAAGGTAGAGTAATGTGAGCAAATTTGTAGAGAAATGTTTGATGCAAGATGGAGGTAGTGAGCTAAAAATCATAAGAGTATAAGTGAAGTGTGGAAGGTAGTAAGCCAACTAAAAGCATGTGAGTGAGTGCTAGAGGAAGTGAGCCAAAGGTTGAAGTGAAAGAGTGTATACTGGAGGTAGTGAGCCAAAAGAAGAGGTGTAAAAGTGTTAAAGGTAGTGAGACGAAGGCAGCAGAAGTGTTGTGGTTGTGATATGCCATATATTTCTTCAAAGAGTTGTATTAAGAGGTTGTAGCCTCATTCTGTAAGTGAGTAGGGAGTTGTAAAATTTTTGTTACCAAATTTTCACCTACAACTCAATTTGGTAGAGCTGAAGCAGTTGATTAATTTTAAAGGTAAAAGGTATTCAAAACATTTCTTCTATGCTTAACCATTTCATATTTAAAGGTGCTTAAAAAAGATAGAATTCTATTTTTGTTATTTAGTGTTTTGCAATAGAAGGAAAATACATAAAAACACAAGATAATGATTTCATTCATTTTTTTAATGTTTCATTCATTTTGTAATGAAATATACATAAGATTGCATAAGTGTTGCTTTTCTATACATTGAAAAGAAAATAATGATCAAATGTCCCACACAAGTCATGGGAGTAGCTTAACTAAAGCAACATAGAAATACACTATACATCTAAAGATGAAAGTAAGGAAAAGAGCACACAAAGAAAACATATCCATCATTGCCTGGAATAATCTTGGGTGGGTCTTAATTGTATTTAGCGCCTTGCTCCTAACCAATAGATGAACCTACATTATGATAAAAGAGTTGGTTAGAGCTCCAGATATGAATCTCATTATATGCCCTATCAACAAAATAATAGCATATGCTTATGATGCTTTAAGTCAGTTGAGAAAGTATCAGATATATGCAAGAGAGCCTAAAAATCAAACATCACAAGAGCATTGAGCTTCATTGTTTTTTATCTAACATGTTTGTTCACTATGCAAGTATAGGTGAAATCTTGTTGCTGATTCATTTATGTTGACACCATAGCATGTGGTGCAAAAATTGGCTCCCACAAGGGTTGAACCCAACATGTTGTCCCTAAGTCTCAAGAGGGGAATGAAATAAGAAATACATCCAAATTGCTCAAATGAGGCATTTCAATTTGAGGAATGATTGATAAAGTGAATGCCAGAACAAACTCATTGCTCATTCATGACTGTTCAAATCAAAAGGAGCAAAGTGGCAACCCTTTCACTTTGAAATGAGATCATTTGAATGCTTAAGTAATATGCAAAATAGAATAAAAGTGCACCAATTTCTCATTTAAAGAATTATGTTTATAAGCAAATACTTTGTACTGTCATTGTTTTGCCTCTTTGAATGGTGATTGTCATCATGTTTCATATCTTTTATTGTTGTCATACATCATATTGTTGTTGTTTATGTTATTGGAAGTGCACACTTTGAAGGTACAACCACCAAGAGGTAGGAAGTAATGTTATTTGAAGGGCTCACATTGAAGGGACAACAAAGAATGTGTTGTTCTAGGAGTGTAATGTTTGTTGGCATCCTCTAATGGTTCAATAACTAAGCCCCTAAAGTTGTAACTTAGAGGTTAGATATTTGCACTAAGTAGTTATCTTTCTCATCATGAAGGTTCATTTCATTGTCAACCCGAGGACATGAACTTGAAATGGGTTAGCACTGTATGTGCACTAGGACTCAATTGTAGTCATCCTTATCCTACAACTAGAAAAAAAATAGTACTAAAAATAAAATGATGGAAGGGAACTAGCATAAGCACTGAGCATGAATTATCAACTAAACTATGCATCAAAAACTAAACTGGAATGGATGATAGAAATATAAATCTCAACAAACTGACAAGAAGTTACTCTGTTTGCCTTGGTTGTAGGAACAGTCACAAAACAAAGTTCTAATGGTTGTAGGAACAAACAACTGTTGAGACCAAAACTAATTACTAAACAAAAAAAAAACTATTAAACTAAATGGATGGAATTATCACCAAGTGGGCCCCTTGAATGAGTCTTCCCTAATTAGCTAACTTAGATGCAACAAATCAAAGTACCATTTTATTCATTGAAACCGTGACTACATCATATCAAAAATATTACTGTATTACTTGAAACTAAAAATGTAAGTATAATATCAGAACATCCAACCTTGTGAAAAGGAGCATCTAACCATTATTTATAGGAGAAAATCTTCTAACTAATTCCTAACTAACTAGACAGTCGACTCCAACATAATAGGAGGATTCCATTTATTGAAAGAATGAAAAAGAGGGAGGAGGTTATGCATGCACCGGATTTAGTCAAACCAGACTTGCCTCAACGAGGATCCAACACAACAACACCTCCTATATTTGCTCAACTAATAGACATGATCATTTAAAGGTAATTTACAACTTCTACATGAACTGGGAGTTTCCCTCCATTGACCATCTTTTTGAATTCTTTAGTAATCGCCTAGTTGGCATGAACTCCTTCCACCTCACAATCTTCATTTATATTTGCTTCTTGATGTAAACCTACATAATAACGTTAGCATGCACAAAACAATTATGTATCCATAATCACCTTAGAATAACATTCATTCAATCACATATAAGATTAACATAAATATCTCACATAGCAAGTTAATATTATCAAAATTCACAAGGATAAGTTCATGCCCAAGGTTCATAATTTTAGGAAAATAACATAGAGAGTATCAATAACTAGGTGCTAAAGTCCATAGCAGCAACAAAAAATATATTGTAAACCCTATCAAAATTGAGCCATTATTTGGACTCATCATCTCCCCTCAACCTAATGATTTGCAAGTCCTCCAGTAGAGGGAACTCTATTCCTTTTCCTTGTCAAAGCTCCAAAGTCACCAATTGCTGCCTACCCCTGATCAGTTTCTGCGGTATCTAAATTTGGATTCCAATAGAACCCCTACTTTCTTTCCAATTTTCCCCACCTTGGCCTTTTTGTATCTACATCATACTGATAGTTTCTATAATCTGGTACTGGCCACAATATGATGGGTGGCTAAAATATCAATGGGAGCCAATATTGCTGCTTCATCCTCCCAAGATGTATGTACCTGATGCTTCTTTTGTAAGCTGCATAGTAATTCTATAGGGAATTGGGTTCAACTTGTTTTAACTGATCTGGAAGATCATTCCATCTCTATGATATATACCCCAATACTATTTTTTCTATAGTAGCAACTATCCGCTCATATTGCTGGTATGCTTGCTCCATAATAGGCATGATCTTGTTTTTATACTCCAAATTATAAATAATTTTGTGTCAGGTGTAGTAAATGTCTGAAGGGTTACTTGATTCAGCTCTTAGAGACAAGGGGGTATGGAGTTCTCTTTCTTTGTATATTTTAAATTGCTACCCCTAGCTGATTTCATTTTGGATCCATGACATGAATTGCATCAAGTGAATATCCCCAATGTATAACAATGGATTCCAGTCATGGTCATTAGGAACAACAAAATTATGTAAATACAATTCACACAACAAATTTTTAACTTCAAAAGGAGAAGATTGGTAATCTTGGAAAAATTCCTGTGGTGTTTCAATGGAAGGGTTTAAACCAGAAATGACCCTTGATAGCTTGAAAGAAAGATGACGCTCCTTTAAATTCAATGCATATATTCTTGGAGGATTTCTACATGCCATCATTTATGGTACTAGAGCCACCATATTGTCTACCTTATCCTTTAATGCAGTAATCTTTACATTCTTTTCCTCAATCTTTGCATTTTTCTTAATGATTTCTTCATGTAGCTTGATTCTTTCCTTATTCCATTCTTCATCTTTCTTCTTCATTTCATTCCATAAGTCCAGGGCTACTGATGCCCATGAAAAAGTAGGAGGTTTATGTTTTCCAACTAGAATCTTTCAAATTGCTCTATTTGTAGTGGTTCTTGTTGTTCAACTTACTTTGGTTGCAGTGGTTCCTGATTTTCAACCTGCTCTGCAATAGTAGCAAGCTCTTCCAATCCTATGCTTGCTTGTTCCTCAAAATCTTCTTCTACTTCTATATTTACTTGTCCCTTAGGAGCTTCTGTCTCCTTCCTAGGTGTCCTTATGAGTCTAGGGCTCCTTTTTGGAGGCATATTAGTAGTTGACTCAGTTAGTTTTGACTTCTTTGGAGGGATTTTATTTTCTCAGTAGCTGTAGGATGACCAATGTTTTCAGCTTTCCATTTCCTAGCGATAGGTTTTACTTCTTTTGGTTTTTGCTTCTTAGCCTTCCCTTTTCTAATTTCTGCCTCTCTCATTTGTGCTTCCTCTTTTCTAATGGAAACCCTAGTATGGATTGGATTTTTAGGGAGAACATTGACATTAGGGTCCGAGGATGAACTTTCTTCATCTGAATATTCTGATTTAGAGGAGCCAATTTCTATTGCTGATTCTGCTGCAGGAGGGTTTTTGCCAAAAGTTGAAGCTCCATGAGTGGTTTTAGTGAACATCTCACCCCTACTAACCCTATGAGCTTGGGGCTGACCTATAAGACCCACATTTTCTAATCTGAACTAATAAATGCTAAAAAATTCTTCCAATGACATACCAGATACTTCTTACAAATATTTTTCTACTAACAATTTAATTAAACAGTGATGGGAAATAAAGTTTTCCCTACCTTTCTGTGTTTCAGCTGCCATGATTGTAAGAAGGTTGTACAACACATTTGTCACATTCATCCTCCTACCATGTCTCATTTGGTTCAGAATCTTGAAATGTACAGAGTGAAGGCATGATTGGTGACCCTCACAGGTAATATATTTGATAATGTAGACAACAACTTGTTTCCATTTTTCTGGAAAAGAAGTTCCCCTTGTTCCTTTTTTATCTACCACAAGTGGGGGATCACTAGGCTTAGCAAATTCTTCCCTAGCTGACCTAGCATCCTTAGAAATAGGTTAGGGTTCTCCTTCAACAAGAAAATCAGTTACTTCAACAATCCTCTCTTCAGTGACTATAAATTCTATCCCTTTCACCATTTTCTTACCACCAGATAGTGTTTGTGCAAATTCCAAAGCAATGTCCTCATTGAAACTATCTGGTTTCGAAAAGTAGTCTAACCATCCACAATTTCTGAATTCAGCCAGAGAGAGTGCATCCTGCAGTATCACCTAATGAATTGTAGGTTCATTTCTGATCATCTACCCTCCCATTGCTTCTACTCACAATCTGAAAAACACCTCTGCAAAATCTTATATCTTGCAATCCTCCTTCTAAAAACCCAATTTTTTTTTGCTTTCTACAACTCTTCTCTAGTGCTAATGCCAATGTCGTATGACTCTTCAATGTAACTTTTTTGGTGACATTATGACTATAACTAAGGAAACAAGGAAGACATAAAGGAGCGACATCACTAAAGAAAATGGCAACAACAAGTGTCATATCATACATGTTGGCTGTCATTTTAACTATATTATTTCAAATTTTCTCATTTCAAATTTGTTGTCATGTTGGCGCATGAATGACATGTATGACACATGGACATGTGGGTTCACACTCCACCCAACCTAAATTAGAGAATGTGTCTACACAAGCTGAGATGTAATTATGATGTGACAGGGCAGAGTACAAATATGTGCTATGTGAAATATCAATATTAATGTATAGTAATTAAACAAATGCATTTAAGATAATTAAGATACATCAAGTTGTTACACACGTACATGAAAATTCAGAGTGTCGTTTGCAAAGAATGTGGAAGTACTAGTCACTTTAAAAATATAGTTGAGCTTATTAAATGAAGTGATGATGGAGTGAAGTTATGGTGGAGTTATGGAAGAGAGAGAAAGGATGGAGATGGATGGGTGGATAGATTTGTTGATGGAGAAATTGATTCCCACAAAAAGTGGAAATATTTATTATGATTGCATGCATACTTTGACTAGTCAGAAGGATGGACACTAGGTCCCCATTTATCAAATGGTGCGATAACTACTTGAGGGTATAGAGGCATCTCATTTGATTTTTTGAAATCTATCACACTTCCTAGTGTACTTTCTTGCATTCTTATGAAGTGTGGGCCAGTAATACCCTATATTAAGAATCTTCATGGTTGTTATTTTGGCTGAAAAATTCCCTCCACAGGATTCATTATGACATGCATGTAGTATATCATAGGTTTCATCCTCTCTTACACATCTTCTCATCACATGATCTAGTCTAGTATAGAATAAACAACCTGAAATTCATGAGAATGGAAAAGTTTTCTCAATAAGAAACTTTCTCTCTTTTGGAGAGAAATGAGGGGGGACTCTCCCTGTAACCAAATAATTGGCTATATCTGCATACCAAGGTGTGTGCACACTAATGGAGAACAAATTTTCATCAGGGAAAGAGTCATCAATGACTTGAGTGTCCTCTAATGTAGTCAATCTAGAGAGAAATTCTGCCACAACATTTGCCTTACCTAGTTTGTCTACAATGGTGATATTGAATTACTGCATTAACAACAACCACCTTGCTATCTTTCTTAAAATCAAGGGCTTGTTCATAAGGTATCTTATGGCTGCATGGTTTGTATGGACAAAGATATGATATCTTGTGATATAATGCCTAAACTTGTTGAGAGCATAAATGACTACCAACATCTCCTTCTCTGTCACTATGTAGTTAAACTCATCTCCTTGTAGGTTATTGCTGACAAAGTAAATTGCATTATCAATTGTTCTCTCCTTTTGTCCCAAGACAAACCCTATAGCATAATCAGATGCATCTATGTGAATATGGAAAGGGAGTCCCCATTAGGGCCTTTGAGCACAGGAGCATGGGTTAAGGTTGTCTTCAAATCAAAGAATTCTTTATCACAATCCTATGTCCACTGGAACTTAACATCTTTAGTTAGAAGATTATAAAGTGTTGTTTCAACTTACTGAAATATCTTATGAAGTTCCTATAGTATCCTGCATATCCCAGGAAGCTTCTAACATCATTTTGCTTAACAAGAATAGGAAGATTGGTAATTACCTCAATCTTGGTTGGGTCCACTTGAATTCCTTTTTGAGAGATATAATGGCCAAGGACTACTCCTTCCTGCATCATCATGAAGAATTTCTCATTGTTCAAGGATAGATTGTAGTCCTCACATCTCTGCAAAAAATTTCTTAGGTTTTCTAATGCTACTACAAAATTAATACCATAAGTAGTAAAATCATCCATTTAGATCTCCGTACAATCATGTGAGATATCTGAGAATATAATAATAACTTCTCTTTGAAAGGTTGCAGGTGCATTACATAAACCAAATGGGAGTAATGAATAGGCATAAGTCCCCAAAGGACATGTAGAAGTTGTCTTCTCTTAATGTTCAGGTGCAATCTGTATTTGATTGTAACCACTAAATCCATCTAGGAAGGAAAAATATTGCTTACCTACAAGTGAATCCAATACTTGGTCTATAAAAGGAAGGGGAAAATGATCCTTTTTGGTGGAATATTTTAGTTCTCTATAGTCAACACAAACTCTCCATTTATCTCCCTTTCTAGGCACAATTACCAAAGGGGACACCCATTGGTTGTCAAAGATAGGGTAGATAAATCCTACATCCAATAACTTATGTAGTTCCCTTTTTACAATCTCCCTCAATCCATGGTTGATTCTCCTTTATGGTTACCTTACTGGTGTGCAATCATCTCTAATGTAGATCCTATGAGTACAGAGTTTTGGATCTAATCCTTTCATGTCATTATAATCCCATGAAAATGCATGTTGATGTATCTTCAACAGGTTTTTCAGGGACAACTGCTACTCTTAACTCAACTTGCTATTAGTATTCAAATGTTTCCCCTCTTAAACTTGTACTTGTGTGGTCAACTCAATCATGGTTGTTTCACTGATGCTTGGAATTTTTAGTTCATGTGGTAACAATGTATGAATCATATCTGTTGTTTTAAGAAATCCAGGTGCAGGAGAAGCGAGCAAAAGTGTCTGCAATGGACATGCAAAACTTGATTCATGAGTTTGTGATTCTTCATGCACTTCATAATGGTTCTGAATTATATGGGATAATATTTCATCTTCTTCTTGAAGTTTCATAAAAGTACTTCTACCTATCATCATGAGTTGTGCTATTGAATTGACTTCCTCAGCCTCTTCTCCAACATGTGGCTATATGGGGTTGTCCATATCATGGGATAGTCAAGTAGGAGGATAGAGAACAAAATTTTTAGTGCTTCTCCCATTAGAAATAGTCATGTCCCCTTACCAACATCCAATGTAAGCATCTTTTGTAGCTAACCATGACCTACCTAGAATAATGGGATACCCTCCCAATGTAGCTTTAGGGGAAAGGATCATGAAATCTACTAGGTACTCCCAAGAGTCTAGAGTAAAAATAAGGTCTTCTACTATACCATTTGGTTTGATAGTGGAACTATCAACAAGATGTAGGATAGTAGGAGTAGGTCTCATATTTGGAACATTTAGTTGTTGCAAGATATCCTTAGTCATCACATTGATTTCTACTCCCAAGTCTATTAGAGCATTCTTTACTTGGATTCCATTTATAATGAATCCTACCATAGGACTTCCTGGGTCATTATATTTAGGAACAATGACTTTCCCAAGCATGATATGTACCAACTATCCCACCACATGAATGGTAGTGGGGTCCTTCTTTTTCCTCCATGGCTTTTTGATACATGCTTCCTTGATTTCTTTACTATATATGGGGACATCTTTTATGGCCTAGAACAAGGGTATCTTGCACATATGTGTTTCAACTAATCTAGAATATCAAAGGTTGTTTCTTCCTTCTCTTCCTTTTTTTTAACAACTTCTAACCTTTGAGGAAATGGTGGGTCTTGATCAGACTACTGAATTGGTTCAAGATTCTTGGGCACACTTGACTAAGCAGGGATATTAGATAGATTTTGATGCTCCTCTTCTTCCACATGAAGCTCGGTTATGATAGGAGTGGAAGGAGATGACAAAGTGGTTCCTAAACGTAGATGAATATCACTCACACTGACAACATATGCAGGAAATTGATTAGGATCTATAGAGTAGATTGGATTCTATTGTGGTTTGTTATTTGGGTTAGGTGTGGGCTGAGCTAGTAACTGAGTAGGTCTAGGTGTGCTAGAGTTTGAGCTAGTAGGAGGAAGCATTATGGAAGGCTGTTGAGGCTATGGAGGTGGTTGCATGTAACCAGTTTCCTTGTTTGGCCATTGTTGTCCTCCCCTCCATTGGGATGTCTGCTACCAATTTCCTAGAGGTTGCTGCCAATTCCCCTAGAATTTCTACCATTGGGGTGGAGAGTTTTGGTAATTGGGCCAAGTATTTGGAGGGTTGTTCTAAGGCTGAGGTGGATAGCCTCCAAATTTGGATGGGTATGGGGGTTGCCATTGATTACTAGATGCATAAGAATTGAAATAAGGTCCACCAAAAGATAATGGATCTGGTGGCATACCTTGTCTTGGAGCCCATGGTCTTCTTTGTGCAATGTAGAAAACCTAATCATATTCAACCTGAACTAGCTTGAATTTTGGTAGATTTTTCTTGCTATGAATGTTGGGTACCATTTTGCATCTATATTCCTTCTTCCTTTTCTTGCAATGAGGACAATATTTTGCCAACATTTCTTCTGCTTCCTCTTGTTTCTTCTTTTCTTGAAGAGTGTCTAGCTAAGTAGCCATATTGTTTATTATATCTTGCTTGAAATCTGCCAGAAAATGAGTAATTTTCATCCTTGAAACTCCATTAGTGGAAGATTTACCCATAGAAGATTAGTAACATCTTCCTTTCTTTAGAGTTGCCCTGGAATAATTTTGACATATGTTCTTAATATCATCCCTGGGAAATTGGGTGATATCTCCTCCTACTATCAGGTCCATAGTATCAATGCAGTTTTCATTGATCCCTCTAAGGAAGAGAAAATTTTGAGACTCTTCATTGAGTGCATGATGTGGAGATTTTTGTAGGAAAAGCAAGAACCTTGAAATATAGTCCTCCAAACTTTCATCTTCCTTCTACTGCATCCTGAAGATATCATCTCCTCTCATATCACTAGCCCTACAATACTCTTTATACTTCTCAAGAAACTTTGTTTTCATATCATCCCAAGTCTCTACAGTATTCCTACCTAATCTCATAAACCATATTAATGCAACTTCTTTCAAGGTGGTAGGAAACAATTTAAGCCTATGAGCATCAGTAGTATAGTCATAGCTTCTGAAGAGGATATCAAACTCAAACAAGAAAGTGTCAGGTTCTTCTGCTACTAGCCCATAGAACTTAGGAAGAACTGAATTAGGGATGTTATTGAGGTTATCAACTTCATTTTCGTGGGTGATAGGAAATGGAAAAGATGGTTGGTTAGCTCTATTTGGATTTTGACCAACCATATTTGCTTGATGGAGTGCCAAATCAAATGAATTCTCAATCAAGTTTTGGGTAGCTTGCTCTTTAGAGGAAGTTTTAGAACTAGTCAAATTGGGAAATGCATCAGCAAAAGGATTTCCCTCCTCTTCTTCTTCATCTCTTGGAAGATTTTCAAACTCAACTAGCTGGTTATAAGGATTAGGGTCATTAGGAAGTAATCTCCCATGAGCATCTCTTCTCCTGCCTCTATGCATGTGATATTAACTCAGTATTAGCCAACTCACACAAAGAATTGGTGAAAGAATAACAGATCATTACTTGTCTCAAATGAAGGGTATTCTAAGAGAAAAATTCATAGATACTAAAATAAGAAAGAAATTGAAAAATGAATCTAAAGAACTTCCTAGTTTGACACCATCCCCGACAATGATGCCAAAAATGTTGGCCTCCTCTAATGGTTCAATAACTAAGCCCCTAAAGTTGTAACTTAGAGATTAGATATCTGCACTAAGTAGTTATCTTGCTCATCATGAAGGTTCATTTTATTGTCAACCCAGGGATGTGAATTTGAAATGGGTTAGCACTATATGTGCACTAGGACTCAACTGTAGTCATCCTTATCGTACAACTAGAAAGGAAATAGTACTGAAAATAGAATGCTAGAAGAGAACTAGCATAAGCACTGAGCATCAATAACTAATTTGGAATGGATGACAGAAATAAAAAGCTCAACAAATAGACAAGAAGTTACTTTGTCTGCCTTGGCTACAGGAACAGTCACAGAACAAAGTTCCAATGGCTGCAGGAATAAAAAATTGTTGAGACTGAAACTAATTACTAAACAGAAAAATAACTATTAAACTAAATGGATGAAATTCTCACCAAGTGGGCCCCCTTGAACGAGTATTCCCTAAGCTAACTCAGATGCAGCAAATTAAAGTACCATTTTATTCATTGAAAACATGACTGTCATATCAACAATACAACTGTATTACTTGAAACTAAAAATGCAAGTACAATATTAGAAAATCCAACCTTGCGAAAAGGGGTATTTGACCATTATTTATAGGAGAAAAGCTTCTAACTAATTCCTAACTAACTAGGCAGTCAACTCCAATAGAATAGGACACCATTTATTGAAAGAATTAAAAAGAGGTAGGAGGTTATGCATGTGCTAGATTTAGTCAAACTAGACTTGCCTCAATGAGGAACCAACACAAAAACACCTCCTAGATTTTCTCAACTAACAGACATGATCATTTAAAGGTAAGTTACAACTTCTACATGAGCTGAGAGTTTCCCTCCATTGGAAGTTTTCCCTCCATTGACCATCTTTTTGACTTCTTTAGCAATTGACCAGCTGGCATGAACCCCTTCCACCTCACAATCTTCATTTATATCTACATCTTGATGTAAACCTACATAATAACATTAGCATGCACAAAACAATTGTGTATACATAATCACCTTAGACTAACATTCATTCAATCACATGTAAGATTAACATAAATATATCACATAGCATGTTAATATTATCAAAAGTTACAAGGATAAGTTCATGCCCAGGGTTCATAATTTTAGGGAAATAACATAGAGAGTGTCAATAACTAGGTGCTAAATTCCATAGTAACAACATCAAATATATGATAAACCCTATCAAAATTGAGCCATTATTTGGACTCATCAATGTTCAGGGCCAATAGGGAGCAATCATCAAGTAGTTATTGCATTAATAGAAAGAGTAATGGGAAAACAACTAAAAAAATTGAAGGGGCATCAGATTTGAATCAAGACACATTCATGAGAGCATTGCATGATTCAAAATCTTCTATGAATTGTAATTCAAAGTGTAGCTAGAAACAATCCATGCTAGCATATTGAAAAGGTTGCAATAGATAATGACAATGCTTGGCATAGCAGATAAGAGCCTAAGGGTTGAGCAACTTGCAACTTTCAGAAAATAAACATAGCCACAATGTGAAATGAAAGGAAATTGCATCATAAATAATGTTTCCATTGGAATCATAGAAGAATACATAATGGGTGGTTTGAGTCCATGTTTCTTTCTTTAAAATACAATGCTACAGTATGCAACAAAGAAACCATTAGTTGTAGACATAATCTTTTTTGCAAAGTAAAGCTGGCAGTATATATTCATATAGGCACTAGACCAAGTAATGGAAAGCAATTTGTGAGAATGAAGAAGACAAAAAAACAAAGAGCACCCATCTATCATTACAAATACAAGAAATGATGAAATATGTCACTCCAATGTGAAGTAGACAACAACCATGAATAAACAAACCTAGAATGGAGGGAGTTTTGTCTTCTTATTCCTTTAGAAGGACAATGATAAAACCCACATTTGCAATGTAGGGAACATGTCTTCAAGATCTTATTTTATATTTGCACTATGATGGAGAATATACAACCACGAGGTTTACACAAAAATAAAACTCAAATTTCATGTCAAATAGCAGTGGATTTTCATTTTGCAGAAAATAGGAGAGCCCATATTTTGTATTTTGTATAAGAAAAACTTTGCAAAGAATGATAGGGTTTGTGTTGAGTTTTGTGGTTGAACAAAGGAGCCAAAGGTTTTATTTTGTTTTCCAAGAAAAGAGAAGCCACAACCAAGGGTTTTGAACCCTTCTTTTTGAAAATTTAAAGAGTCACAAAACACATAAATACCCATAAAATAGAAAGGCCGCGACCATGAAACACAGTAAGGCCTCATAAATAAAGAATGTAAAAAACTAAATGCATAAAATAATGGTATCCATTAAGTTTTATGCTCATAATACATAGAAGAGGAAAACATTCATCAGTTTTTGCATCTATCGAGGTCAAGTTGAGTTTCTTATTGAATGAAAATGAGAAGGAATGCAAGATTCGAATGGAGAAAGATTACCCTAGATTTTTGTTGAGAGGATGCATTCAAGTCTACCAGTTTTTCTCACAAGAAGACTCCAAAGCTTCAAGAAAGGGAATTCATGGGGTCCATAAGATACATACAAGGTTTTGAAAGATTAAAAGATGCATAAGAAATATAATAGTGGTTGTGGCTAAAGAGCCAAGATATGCTTCCAAAATGGAGAATAGAGAAATCATTGTTTAGTTTGTGCAACCAAAAGGACTTACCCAAGCATTTTCTTGCAAGAATCTCCATGAAAAAATCCAAAAACAACAAGAAGATCTAAATGAAAGCAAGCTCAAACACTCAAAACCCTAGTACCATGGCGGTGCCCAAATTCTCCAACAAAGAGAAAAATCAAAGTTAAAATGAGAGCTAAAAGTTAGGTGTTGAGAGTTTTGTGTCTTAGGGTTTTCCATTTGCTCTAATTTGACCTTTTTTTTTTCCCACATTGATTTAAAATCCAATGCCTTGACTAGTTCCTGGTCTCTTTCACTTTTATGTGGAGCCTTTCATGCCTTAGGTTTCTTTTAATTTTTGGAGAAAACCGTATAGCAATGTGCCCTCATTTTATGATTTTATAGAAAATCAAATTCCTAAGTCTTGAATACCTTAGTGTGCCTTAAGTTTTTATGATTTTTGAAGGAAATCAAATATCAAGGAGAGATATTATATTCTTTGAAATTTTTTGAGTCATAAGTGCTTTCTATTTGCTTTGCAAGGTTGTCGAACTCAAGTCTTGAGTTAGTCCCTCCTTTCTTTTCTACAAAAGTTGAAACTGCAAGATATTGTAAGACTTTATTAAAAGAAATGTTTCTATAAATTTCTTTAATAATTTTTATTTAAAATGTAGTAAAATAATTGCATGGAGATCTCATAAAAACTTTCTATTTCTCACATAAGTTCTTTGAGATGCAAAATAGAAAATACTAGGTGAATTGAGCTTTCCACTTCTGATTTTTAGTCACAATTGAGTGTTTTTGAGGCCTTTTTGGGTTGACCCTCTTGGGAGGGAAACTTTCCTTCTTTTTCATTCAGTTAGGAGGTAGGTGGGGCCCTATTTTGGATGTCTTTTTCCCTTGCTCGAAAATCACACTGGAGTTACTATTTTGAGGAGCAGTTCACTTAGATTTTTCCTATTCACTCTTGGAGGCATATGTTGGAGAAAAACTTAGTTTTTTTCTCATTTCATATTTGCTTCTTTCTCTCTTGACCACTTGCAGAGAACTTTGTAAGCCTTGATTTGTACTCATATTTTCATGTTCTCATACTCCTTTTAGATCAATAAAAAAACCAGAGAATTCCTATCTCATAATTTTGTCTCATTTTGCAGTAATAATTTGATGTTTTCATTGTGATTTTGAGTATTGAATCATTTTTATGTCTTATTATTGCAAGTGTGGGTGTAGAAATTTTAGGTTGTACATTGTGTTTGATTTTGATCCTTCGTGGAAATCACTTTTATGGTGTATGTTACATATGAGGTTGTGAGAGTTATTGTTTTGAGAACTGATTGTGAGTGGAGTTAGTGAATATATCTAGAGTTTTGGTGTATCACCCCTTAGGTCTAGGATTTAATTTCAAGTTATCCATTTGTCCTTTTCCTTAGAGAAAGTTATTTAGTTCTAGGTGATCTTCGAGCAGAACCAACCCTCTCTGTAGATTGGTTCTCATCATAAGCTACCCACAACTTGAGAACATTTTCATGTTTCAATAGGATAGTTGAGTCAAACATAGCTAGGGTGCAATCCTGATTGACAACACTTCCCTAGCTTAAAGACATTAAATCTTGTTGTAATTTTTGATTCATTAGTGATGCTAGATTTGTACAATAGCTCCAATCAACTTTTCTCACCATGTTTTTTCCCTTGCTGGGTTTTCCACATAAATCTAGTGTTATGGCTCTATGCTCTTGCTTTGAATGTGCTATCTAATTAAAGTAGTTTTTTTGATAAGTTAAGTTGAATTGAATTGGGGGATATACTGATTCAACCCCCTCTTAGTATATCTTTGTGTTATAACAATTGGTATCAGAGTTAAGTTCCTTGGTCCAACCTAATAGTTGAAGGTAGATCTTGGTTTAAAAACATGACTCAGAAGGATTCCTCTTCTAAGGCATCATAGTTTGATGGAAATAATTATTTCCTTTGGAATGTGAGGATGGATGCCTATCTCACATCACTTGGTTATGATTTTTGGAGGGCTACCAAAGATTATTATGTTGAACCTATTCATCTTATCACTAATCCAAATGCAAAAAGGGCTCATGAGAACAATGCAAAAGAAAAGAATGTTGAATATCTGGAATACTGAGAGGGGGGGTGAATCAATATTCTATTAAACCATTTGATCATAAACCATCCAATTAATAAAATATATCTAACTGCAACTATGAATGAAAACATGAAGCAACCACAATATCACATGACACATGAACACCAAGATTTTTACATGGAAAACCCAAAAAGGGAAAAACCACATTGAGGATTAGCTCACAATATATTATAACCACTTATAAGATATTATAGAGGCTCGCTGCTAGGACAAACTATCCAATAAGGCTCATAGCCAAAGACATATACAAAAACATAAATGGATACATAGCTAGGATGTGAACTAATACAAAATGCACCTTCCTTGTGCTAAATTTGGTTCCTTTGAAACTCTGAATATAAAACACTGGTATGCTTTACAAACATTTAACATTCATAACAATTTTTCTATTATTTGAATCACATTCATACAAATTTTATTTTTCACATCATATCACTTATAATTTCACATCACATATCATATCATGTCATACTATAACTAAAAAATTTCTTACATATATACCCAATACATTTGCATACATTAATTAGGTCAGCCTAATTAGATGTAGCCCTATTTTAAATAAAAATTGTCTTATTGGCTCCACACTTGAATCAAAAACATCTTCACACTCAAATCAAATGTACAACAATTTATTTAGGTCAACATGGATCTAAAATAGATCTTATTAACACCCACAATCCATATTTAATCTCCACAACATATATCAAGCATTAGGTCAGCTCAGAAATAGACCTAATCACAAAATAAGCCAACTAATCAACCACCGGCGATCCATCTGATCATATAATCATGCACCATCTTGAATATATAGTGTAATGAAACTTGTAAATAGTATCCTAAAATTGTAAAGTCTGAATCCAATCTCCAGAGGAATGTCGGTCGGATTACACATACCCATTTGCATTGTATAAAGCCAAAAAAAGAATGTCGAACTACTATCACTTGTGTAAATTTCAAACTGTACATCCAAAATCACTGAAATCTTGATCATAGATGCACAAAGTAGTTAGGAATAACATATTATATCCTCATTATCTGATCTTATTACACAAGCAATTTCAGACCAAAATACCAAAATAAGATGTCTCCATTCTGTTCACCGGATTAGAGAAACTATCAACAATTAATGTTGGCATCAATGAAAACACATTAAAATGGTTCCTTCTTCATTATTTCAACAATATCCCCCTTTTTCATTAATGGTAACATGTGCCAAAAATGAATCTCCAAAACTCAAAACATACACCATCTCTGATTGACTTCAAAAACATCAAACATACATCATTTCTCCCTTCATCTAATTTCTCCAAACATCTCAGTCATCAAACTTGTCCAAAACATCTCCCAACACCTAACTTCTCCTAAGTTATCTTGTCATAAAAATTCTCCCCCTTTGACATCAAGGACAAAGGGTGTGTCAATAACACACATGTAAGCTCCAAAATTGATGCATATGTATAGATGAATAATTTGAATGAAATGTATTGACTCCCTCAGGGAGTTATCCCAAAAATTTGATCCAGCCATATGTACAATGAAAAATTGAAAACAACTGAAACATTGAAAGAATATGCATGTGAGACATGTTCAACTGGAGGAGGAGGCACCTTCTAGCTCCTTAAGAATTATTTTCCAGGAAGACTCCCCTTCATTCCAAGTCTTTTTGGCAGCATCAAGCGATTTATACATTGATTCCAATTCGACTATGCTCTCCTCTCCATCTTTTGGAGTACTTGGGTTTGGATTTATGTTTGTAAGTTTTTCATCTTCAACAAGAGCACTTGACATTGGTATATGCTTGGTCTTCACCAAGTCCCCAAGCTATTTAAATTTCCTTGTAATGTCTTCTTTCTACCTTTATGAAGTGAAAAACTTGCTTTCCAAATCTATAATGGTAGTACAAGTGGTATAATCTCTGTCTTGCACTAGGTCATAATCTTTGGAGGAATTAGATATTTGTGACTCAATAGAGTCCATTAAGTCCTTAATTCCTTGAGTGGCATCCAACCACCTCATGCAATACACAAAAAAATTCTTAGCCTCATCCTCACATTCTTGGACTTCTTTCAAAAATTCTTCCACTTTCCCATGTGCAGATGCACATCTGTCCTACAAATCTAGAAGTCTCTTTTCTACAAACCTTGATTCAAAATATTTTTTAGTCTACTCCTTCAAAGCGGAGGAATACTCCTTAAGTGAATCTATTAAATTTTTTTCATTTTCAATAGGAGTTAGAGAGTTATCAATGGTTGTACCACGAGTAGCATCCTACATAGACTTGATAGCTTCATTGATCATTTTTCCCCATTTTTATGTGTTCCTAGAATTTCTTTTCTTTTGGATGCATGGAAGACGTCTCCAAGCTCCAACTTTTGAATTGGTGAGATCTTTTCAAGATCAACAGTTCCTTGGTACATTAGGAGTTGTAGCAGCTAGGGAGGAATAGCCGGTTGGAACCTTATCTACTTTGTCAAAAGAACCTTGAGTGTATTACCAGAGGATTCTCTAGATGGATTTAGTAGCTCCATGGTTTTTTGAGACTTATTCATTCTCTTCAACCTCAATCTCTTCTTTATTCTCCTATTTCTCTTCTCCCTCTTCTTTATCGAAGGGATTTTCCTTTTGTTTATCTTTATTTTCATCCTCCTTGTCATTTTTTTACTGTCATCCCTTCCTTTTTATTCTCCATTTTCATTTTTCATTTCCATTACGTTCATTATGTTTTTCAGGGTGGTCTTTAGGACCATCATTAGCATCATTCTTATCCTTTTCTTGTTCTTCTCCTGCATTCTAGTTTTCATTATTAGCACCGGTGGTCTTTTCAATATCTTCTAGAGGAGTAAGGATCTCTGGGGAAGAATTTGTTTCATCTACCAGTGGTGGTGAGGACACCACATTCTCTGTGCCATCAAATTCTAGAGTTTCCTATGTAGTATGAACATTTACTTCTTCCAAAACTAGTAAATTTGTAACTAGAGGAATATTTTCCTCTACATCAATGACCTTTTCTTTATCATGCTCCTTTCCTTGAGTAGTACTAGATGATGAAGCATCAATCATCTCATTTTTTTTTACAATATCTCTGACATTTTTTACTTCTCCTATTTCAATTTGTTTTCTCGATCTTCTTCTCTACCCATGATAATGGTGACTCTTTGTTTCACTCTAAATTATTTAGTGTATACTTCAATCAATGTAGCCTTGTCATCCTCAGATAAAGAGGATCCAATGTCCTCTAAGGAATCATATGTCATCTTGTCTTCAGCTTAAATCACTTCATGCCTTCTTTCCACCAAGGAATCCCACACAACACTAGGAACCTTCTTCCTAATGTTACTCATATATGCTTCTAAACTATTGATGTAATGAATGATAACTTCGATGATTGTTTTCTTGTCTTCTTCATCCAAATATTCATATAAATTTGTAGTAATTTCTAACAAGTCATCATGGTCTGACATATTACTGACTAAAACATCTAATTTCATTGGAGTATGAGCTCTTATCGAAGGAACTATTTTCTTCTTTTTCTTTTACTTCAAAGAGCCTTCTTCTAACTTATTTTCCTTCTTCTTTTTAGGATTTTTGTGGATGTGTACAGTGAAAGCCTCCTTTTCTATTTCTATCTCCTCTTCTTTAGAATTGTCTACAATGTCAACCTTTAGCTTCTTTACTCTAGTTCTTGCTTCTTGTGAAGCACCTTCACCGCTTGTGGTAGCACTACTTATTTTCCTTGTAAGTTGTTCTTCATGCTCCAATTTGAGCTCAATTTCCTCTTCCAAAACAATATTTAAGTTCTTCTTCCTGAATTCTTTCTACTTCTTCCTTCTTCCTATTGCTAATTTTATGCTTTCCGCATAAATTAGTGTAACTTAGAGGGAATTATTTGCTGGGATACAATTTTTTTTTAATGTATGATTATACCATAAACCTTTGCTTTCAAAGAAGGAGTATTTAGGATTGTTTGGCTAAAAGTATTCAACAGTTCTAATCAACTGATGAATAATCCTAGCAAATCAAATGCTGAATAAGGTTTCATTTGGAGAGCAAAGAATCAGATTGAATCAATCATTTACAATGATTGTTTATGTTAAGAGTATTGAAGATTTAACATCAGAAATAAATCTCTTATTGATCACAAAATTCGTGTTTTAAGAAGTTCCAATGTTTTTCAGATTAAGTAAATGATGGATTCAAGAAAAAAACATAACTCATTACATATTTTTAAATATTGATTTATTGAGAGAAAATATCTAGTAATCCCACACAAGCCATGGGAGTAGCCTGTTTTGATTCTTAATCAAATGCTGGAGCTACTTTTCAGAAAGCTATGGATATGGCTTTCAGAGGTTTGATGTATAAGATAGTGTTAGTTTATTTGGATGACATAACTATTTTTTCAAAGAATTCAAATGAACACTTTGATCACTTAAGAAAGATTTTTAAAAGATGTAGAGAGTTTGGTGTCTCTCTCAACACAAAGAAATCTGTGTTTGTTGTTCATGAAGGTAAATTGATTGGATACATTGTATCAAAACATGGTATTTCGATAGATCCAGAAAGAGTAAGTGCAATCCTTTCACTTCCTTTACCAGCACACAAAAAAGGTCTTCAAAGTTTTCTGGGTAGAATCAACTTTGTAAGAAGATTCATTCCAGATGTTGTTGAATTATTAGTGCCTTTGACTTCAATGTTAAAAAAGAATGTTTCTTTTAGCTGGACTAAAGAAGGAAAGAGGAGCTTTTAGCTTATTAAAGAAGCACTTGCAGCTACTCCTACTTTGTTAAATCCTGATTTCTCAAAAGATTTCATTATGTATGCATATGGTAATATTGATAATATTGCAGCCATGCTAGTCAAGGAAAATGATCAAAAGTTAGAGCAGCCCATAGCTTTCTTCAGTCAAAGTCTTAAAGACTATGACATTAACTATTTCTTTGTTGAAAAATATGTCTTAGCTATTATCAGGAGTTTGAAGAAATTCAGACATATGCTGTCTAATAACAAAATTAAATTGTTGGTTGCTCACCCTTCAGTCAAAGAATTTCTACTGAATAAAGATCTGAACAACAAAAGATCTAGTTGGGTGACTAAAGTAATGGAATATGACCTTGAAATCAAGGTTACCAAGCTAATAAGAGGCAAAGGTCTCTGTGAACAACTTACAGAGAATAATGATAGCAATATAGAAGAAGAAGAAACTGTTGTTTTAGCTCATCAAGATGAAGTAATTACTACCCATGTAACTTCTACAGGTTGGGTGAAAGAAATGTCGCATTTCTTATTAACTGGTGAGTGTCCTCCTAGTTTGACTAAATCTAAAAAAAGGTACTTTAGATTACAATCAATACCTTATGTTCTCTTAAATAGTTTACTATTTAGAAAGGATTTTCATGGTGTATTGCTTAGATGTATTGAAGCTGATTAGGTTCATAAGGTATTACATGAATTTCATCAAGGACCAGCTGGTGGACACTTTTCTCCAAGATCTACAACTCTTAAAATCATGAAAGGAGGCTATTACTAGCCTACCATATTCAAAGATGCTCATCCATGGATAAGGAAGTGCAAAGAATGTGCCATGTTTGCAGGAAAAGAAAAGTTAGCAGCTCTTCCATTGCAACCAATTCAAGTTGAACAACCCTTTATGAAATGGGGCTTAGATTTCATTGGAGTCATAAACCCACCATCAAGTGTAGGGCACAAGTGGGTGCTCACAACCACTGATCATTTTTCAAAATGGACTGAAGCTGTAGCACTCAAAGAGGCAAATGAGACAGCTGTTCTAAACTTCTATGAG
This sequence comes from Sequoia sempervirens, assembly GCA_007258455.2. NCBI lineage: Eukaryota > Viridiplantae > Streptophyta > Pinopsida > Cupressales > Cupressaceae > Sequoia > Sequoia sempervirens. The sequence continues at coordinate 112,462,686 of VDFB02373365.1, read as the reverse complement.
GAGTTGATAACCAGGTTTGAAGTTCCTGAATCTATTGTTTCAGATAATGCACTTGCTTTCATAGGAACTAAAATATCTGAATGGGCTGTTAAAAATGGTGTATATTTGAATACATCTTCTAATTATTATCCTCAAGGGAATGGACAGGCTGAGTCCACTAATAAAAACCTTTTGAGGATCATAAGGAGAACTATGGAAGGTAATTAGAGAATCTGGCATACCAAGCCGAAATCAGCTTTGTGGGCTGATAGAATTACATCGAAAAGATCAACATGATTTTCACCATACATGCTTGTGTATGGAAAAGAGGCAAGGCTGCCTATTTCACTTGAGCTACCAGCTCTTGATCTGGTAAATCATCTTGATATGATTGAAGAAGAGCCTATGACAGCAAGATTGGCTCAGCTAATTGAACTTGAAGAAATTAGAACTAAAGCAATGAAAAAGATTGATCAACATCAAGCTAAGGTGAAAAGATCATTTGATAAAAGAGCATCTCCAAGAGTTTTCCAGGAGGGAGACATAGTTCTAAAATGGGATGAATTGAAAAGTAGACCTGGAAAGCACTCCATTTTTGATGCATTCTGGGCTGGGCCATACATCATCATTGAAAAGAAACATCATAATGCTTTCCAGCGCTCTAAATTGGATGGTGAAGTTGAATCAATCCCAGTGAATGGGATTCACCTCAAACATTGCTTTTGAGGTATTGATCTAAATTTGTACATAGCTGTTTAGATTCTAGTATTCAATAAGTGCTTCTTCACATAGATTAGTTACATCTAAAGTTTCCTCTAAGTGTTGTTTTGCACAATAGGTAGTTTTCTTTCAGTTTTACTGGGGAAATAAGAAAAAAGTTGTAAATCTGATGTTACTAGCTATAGTTCAATGAGATAAATACTTCCTATTCATAACATGGAATATAACTTCAATGTCATCAACAACAAGTATATGCCCCATGGGACTATAACTAATAACAACAAAGTTACAAACAGTTACAACTGAAAAAGTCAATTCTGTAAAATTTTATGAGTCTGAGAGAAGTTGAAGTCGACTCCATGCCCAATAGATAAACAAGGCAACTGGCCTATTTTGTTTAGCAGGAAAGCACCCCTGAGAGGTCACCATAAATGTTGCTTATTTTATGCTTTCCGCATAAATTAGTGTAACTTAGAGGGAATTATTTGCTGGGATACAATTTATTTTTTTATGTCTGATTATACCATAAACCTTTGCTTTGAAAGAAGGAATATTTAGGATTGTTTGGCTAAAAGTATTCAACAGTTCTAATCAACAAATGAACAATCCTAGCAAATCAAATGTTGAATAAGGTTTCATTTGGAGATAAAAGAATCAGATTGAATCAATCATTTACAGTGATTGTTTATGTTAATAGTATTGCAAATTTAAAAGCAGAAATAAATCTCTTATTGATCACAAAATTTGTGTTTTAAGCAGTTGCAATTATTTTCAGATTATGTAAATGATGGATTCAAGAAAAATACGTAACTCATTACATATTTTTGAATATCGATTTATTGAGAGAAAATATTTAGTAATCCCACACAAGCCGTGGGAGTAGCCTGTTTTGATTCTTAATCAAATGTTGAATGAAAGAAAACATGCATTACACAACTGGAAGTAATGTAACAATAAGGTGAGAAGGTGATTCATCATTTCCTGGAATGACGAATCATTGTCATAGCTGCGTTGATCTTTTTTAGCTCCAACATCAATTTCAACTCCAGCTTTAAGGTTTACCAGCAAAATTGTGAGGGGTAATGTTAGAGCAATGAGGAATCACATTTCATCTTATCCCTACATTACCAATAGAAATGTAATTTACATTCTATGATGCATTTTCCAAATGATTAACTTTGAGAAACAGAGCATCAAAAGGAACCATTGAATCTATCATTTTTAATAACTGGTTTGTGTCATGTGTAGAAACAGGAAATTTAAAGTTGCTACTGATTATCAAATTACAATATGAGTGGTGTAAAATGTGGCTCCCATAAGGGTTGAGCCCAACTCATTCTAATACCTTTGTGCATTATAGAACAAAAGAGATCAACATTGTGCCCAATTACTTTAATGAATCATTCATAACAGTTTCAAATGGAGATAGTATTTACAATCAGCAAGAATAGTCAAAATAAAAACAGCTGAATGAGCTACAATTAGCAGGGCAGTCATGTTATTAATTGCCAAAAACCATGAATATAGCTAGGGGTTCATGAAAATAGAGTTTTCAACAGTTAATAGTGATAGCTTGCTTTAACATAATAGTCAAAAAATTAGATAACAATCCTATATATCTGGAAATCAGCAATCAACTTTATAAAACAGAGTATTATCACACTGATAATCAAGAGACATCATCAAAAGAGCATAGAACAGAAAAATCATTATTAAATGATGAAAAGCAGCCATGAAACAGACACAAATGCATGAAACAAGAGTAGCATGGGAACAGTATGGTAAACCCTTAGAAGTATTATAAGGTTTTCTCATACAAAAAGAGCTAAAACTCTTGGCCAAAGAGTTCATTCATGGTGACTTACAAGAAAAGCCAGTACAAAAAAATTACTCCATAAAACGCTTGAAGCCGTGTTGTTTAGCATAGAGTTTCCAGAAAAACACATAATAGAAATTTATTTGCTACTCAGTAAGATTTTATGGTAACAACGCCTTGCAAGCAAGAAAAGAGGTAATGAATGGTTGTTTTTATTCCTTGTATGGCTCATATCAAAGTACCCATTTTGCAGTAGCAAGTAAGCATAAATTTTTTATGAGAATATGTGAAATCCAACTCAATTAACAAGCCGACCATTATGCGTATTTTCTGAAGATGGAGTAGAATCAAAACCGTGGCCATTCATGGAGGAATTTGTCACCAAGAAAGATATAGAGTAATATTCGACAATAAATCAAATACCCAGATGCATGAAAATGCATGGCTACAACTACAGGATGGGAGGTGAATATACAACAAAGATTTTCAGATTTTTACAATAATCTTGAGCTCGAAATGAAAGAAAAAAAATGGCAGCATTAAATGTACAGAAGTCAAGCATTGAAAATGAAAGAAGAAATTTAAAAGCTCAGCTAAGTTATCCATGGCGGCTGAATAAAAATCACAAACAATACAAAAGTTTCATAAAGAAAAATATCATAAATCTGTATAACCGCACCCTATAAAAGCTTTCAAAAGCTTTTAAAATCAATGAAAGTTTCTAGATTCAGGTATAATAAAGCTTAGCCAAATTTTTGTATGCAAAGGAGTTCTTCAAAACCACGCACAACTCTGTCTCCCACATTTTTCTCCAACAGAAAAATCTCAGACAAAGACGTTCATGGCAGCCAAAGACAAAAAGTAATACAAAAAGCAATTTGACAGAGAAACCATCAGAAAGTATCAAAAGGTTGCACCTGTAGGCTTTAAAATGTATTCCAAAAAGCTTCATAAATGAAAGAATTCTTCCAGATTTGAAAACAACTATATTTACCTTCGTATTTCTGCCATAAATCTTCCAGAATCTTCAAAAAAAATGGCTCGAAATATAGTGGAAACCAGCAAAAACGTGGCTAGGGTTTGAGCATGGCGGCACTTTTCTTAGAAGCTTCCAGAATATGAAAAGCAAAATGATATCAAATGAATGACTTTACATTCATTTTAGGGTTGAATACCCTAAAGAATATTCGATGGAGTCAAGGCATTTTTTTCCTTTAATTTTTATGTGAAAAACTTTATTCCTTCATCATGGTCGTGGCATTTTATTTGCCTAAGGAAACTTGTTTCAATTTCTTCAAAGACTTTATCATCTAAGTCTTTTCATTTTTTGATTTAATTTCTTTTTGCATCCATTAAATGTAAATATTTATTTTAAGTGATCAATTATAAATCACTTTTAAATAAATATTATCTTCCAATGTAAAAAATAAAATGCCTATAATACATATTTTAATTGGATGAAGTCTTTTTTATTTGCATTATATTCAGAAATTGTAATCTTTATTTAAAAATGATGAATTATAAATCATTTTTAAATAAATGATATTTTGAAATGCAAATTAATTTGAATGTAATTTCAAATTGGATTTGGTCAAAGGAGTGAGCCTTAAATCTTTGCTTAAATCATGGTGATGATTCAAAAAAATATGCCAACATGTTGAGGGAAATCAGGAATTTGACTTCAGTTTGACTTAGCTTGAGTCAATGAGTGATTTGAGGCATAAAACAGGAGTTCACATTCAGTTATGATCCTCTTTTTAAGGGATTTTCAGTTTCATACGACCCTTTGGAGTTGTTTGAGTTTTGACAACTCTTTTTGCACATTTGGAGGAGCATCTTCAGTTTCATACCTTGTTTGGAGGAGAGGAAGGACAACACATTTTGCTTGGAGCCAAAATTCAATTTGAATTTTGAGAACCTTTTCTATAAGTCCTATTCTTTCTTATTTTCTCTAGTTCTTGATTTGGAGATTGCTGTGAGAGCATTATTCACATTTTGTAACTCATTTTCTTGTGAGATTTATAGATTTGTAATTTAGATACTTCTTATTTCTCAATAAAGAAGCTTATTTCCTTCTCTATTTTTTTGTGTTCTTTAGTAATTGTTGTGAGTTACATGATTAAATATTGAATCCTTTCATTATTTTATCAATTCCTTCAATGCTGAATGCATAAGATATTATGTCATAGTGTAAGTCTCAGTTTGTGCTTTAAGCCTCATGTTTAGGGATTCTGTGAAAACATTGTTGTTTTCCTTACTCTTAGCATAAGGTTAAGCCTTACCTTAGAATCATTTATGCAGGAATAAGTTTTTGAGTTGTGATCACATAGCTTTATTGAGTTTGTTTGTAAGTTTATCAAAGTTGCAAGTCATTTTTGACAATTGGTGAATCGGCTTACTTCTTTCCTATTTTATGTTTACTTTATCCTTTTATCCTTTACCTCTGTTAGAAAAACCAGTTTTACAAGAAAATCCATAGGGAACCAGCCCAAAACCTGGAGGTCTATTCTCATCATAGGATACCCATAGCCTGAGAATAGTCCCATGTGCACAAGATTTAATAAGTTATTCAGCTTAACTTCAGGTGCAAATCCTTGTGTTAGTAATTTTGGCACGCCCGGTGGGACCTCAAACTATTTTATCAGTTCAAAAAGAGCTTATTTGTTGTTGTAACAGTGTGAGCAACAGTCTTCAGCCTTCAGGAAGGAAAAAATTCACACTTGGCGACTCTGGATCTCAACTTCAGTAGTATTAGTGAGGAAGCATATGAGAAGTTATCAAAGAAGATCAAGAGTAGAGTCTATAGAACATTCCGAATTACTAGCAAGAAGTACCATAATTGTTAGGACAACAACAAGCCATGTTTCGTCCTTCAAAAATCCACTGTTTGTAAGTTCTGCATTTCGAATTTCTACTAATTCTATTATTTCCAGTAGTTCAACTTCACCATTAATCATCAATATGGCTCATCCTCCACCTAGGAATCAAACTTTTATTTCATTTGATCAAGGAATCCCCTTGAATTTAGCCCAACATAATGATATCCCAGTTGCAGCCCTTAAAAGTTTACCATTCTTTACTGGTGAAGATCACACAACAACCATTGAACACATTCGAGATGTGGCTTTGTTGTGTGGTTTACATCATATAACTGAGCAAGATGTTGCAGTAAGGCTCTTGGCAGCCTCTTTCAAGGGTAAAGCATTTCAGTGGTTTAGAGGGTTACCAGTGAATTCAATTACAACATGGGATCAGCTTGGAGAGAAGCTAAACAAACAGTTTGAAGATAAATTAGACCATCTGTCACTGGTGGACCAGCTTACTACTATCAAGAGAACACCACATGAACTTTTGATGGACTTCAACTATCGGTTCATAAAGACCTGGAATCGAATTCCAGCCATGGTAAAGCCATCTAATGATCATGCCTTTTTGTACTATTTGAAAGCATTAAATAGTGAAATTGCACTTTTGATTCAGTCTTTAGGAGGGGATACATTACCAGCAGCACTTGATATAGCTGTTAGGGTAGAAAATAATTTAATTCAAGCTAGAAAGTTAGCCCCTAGGCCTCCTATGCCTTATTTTGCTAATATACAGCCAATTACCCTAGTTTTACCACCTACTATAGCTGTTGTTCCTGCATTTCCAGCCTTTAATTCACAAGTAGTAGCCCAAGAGCATGTTCTTCCTAACCAGTTTCAGGAACTAGTTAGCATAAAAGAGAAAAATCAAAACATTCAAAAGACCTTACAGACCTTTGGTAATGAGCTGGTTAATATCAAGAAGTAGCAAAGTCAGCCACCATACCAAGCCCCTTACCAAGCTCAGTATCAGTCCAATTCTCAGATTCAAAGAAGGAATTTCAATCAAAGGCCTTTCTAGCCTTACAACCCCAGTGCTCCTAGTTCATCTAAGGAGGTAGTACTTGTATAAAATAACATGGCTGCTGATTACGAATGGTGTTTTCCATGTAATCAGCCACATAACCAATCTACCTATTCCAATGGAATTCTTAATCAAGCACTAATGGTGCAAAGTAGTGCTGCTATTCCAAAGAAATTCATCACAGGAGGCTCATGATCAATACTCCACTCATGCAGAACAAGGGAATCCAAATGTTACTTTCATGAACTGGCAAGGTGAGGAGTTTTGTGGGGTCAATAATGATCATAATCAGTCAAGTAACCCTATAGCAGCTAACACAAGAAGTAAGAAAAGGGTTGTTGATTTGGGGCAACAGACTGATGGAGACAAAAACCAGCCTTCTACAAATTCACAAGGACAAGATAAATCTTTTGCTACACAGAATGGTCAAGTTCTGCCAAGAACATAGTCTATGGTTGGCAAAGATCAGCATGGTCAATCAGTACAAGTTCAGAAAAATGTTGTTGTTCATAAAGGACAGCAGAAGGTTAGTGTTGGTAATTTTAATATTTTAGAGCATATGAAGAAGACTAATGTTAGTGTTTCAATGTGGGATTCATTAGCTCTTCCTGGACAAAAGGATCTCTTACATGAAGCTCTATCAAAGTTTTCTCTGTCTGATGATGTTTCTGATCAACAACCTACTAAGGTTGTGCTTACTAATGACTCACCTGAAAATAAAGAATAGCCTACCAAGGTAGTTAAACCACCCCCTTTCTATGTTTCTTTAATAGTTGGCCAACATTTAGTTCACAACTGCATGGTTGACTCTGGGGCCAGTAGTTCTGTAATGCCCAAGCAAATTGTAGACAAGCTTGGAATTAAGTATGAGCCATTAGAAAAAGGGGTAGTACAACTAGATGGTATTGTTGTTAAAACAGTTGGAGTTATTAAAAATCCGAGTCTTACATTGCATGCATGTCCAAACTTTTCAATACCTCAAGATGTTTATGTTATAGAGTTACCTCCATACTTTGCAATCTATTTGTCTCGTGATTTCATAGCTAAGATCGGAGGATACTTGTCCTCTAATTGGTATCATATGTTATTTAGGACCAGGTATGGAACCAAAGTCACTATCAAATCTAAACCTATTGCTAAAAATCATATTGAACCATATAATCCAAGTGTAGTTAATGTAGCAGTTGCTGTAAATTGTGCTCTGTTTGATCAAGAAGACATTAGTGCAACCAATGAGACTACTACTCAGATAGAAGACATTCCAGATATTCTATTGGATGATTGGGAAGTAGAAAATGATTAGAGTTCTTCAAATGAACAACTTGAAGAGCTAAATTTAGGAATTTATATGATGCATGAAACTGATTCTGTTATGCCTAATCTGGAAAAAAGTATTGAACAACAAACATATCAACAAACAAATGAAGTTTGGAAGCTATTCTTTGATGGTTCAAGGAGTAGAAATGGTGCTGGAGGTGGTTGCATGCTTATTTCTCCAGCTGGTGAGAAGTATTATTTTGCATTCAGGTTCAAATTTAGTTGCACCAATAATACAGCTGAGTATGAAGCTTTGATTCATGGTCTTCAATGGGAAAAAAGGAGAGGTATTTGTTATTTACAAGTCTTTGGTGACATAGAACTGATTGTTAATCAAGTTAGAGGTATCCATACTACTAAAAATGATCTCCTCAAGTCTTATAAGCATAGAGTATGGGATATTATTGAATATTTTCAAGTATTTAATCTGCTGTCAATTCCAAGAATTAAAAATAATCATGCTGACAGACTAGCAGCCATAAGTGCTCAGTATGATATCCCAAATGATATCAGTAATTCGAGAGAACAATAGTATGTAAAAGTTATTGTTAGGTCATCAATTCCTAACAATAATGAACATTGGCAAGTTTTTGATGGTGACCAACAGATTATCAATTTCTTGAGAGAACCAAAGTTTTCTAATGATAATCAAGAGAAACTCAAATAGCAGTACAAAGATCAGATCATACAGCTGAAAACAAACAAACTACCCAAAGGCTTGGTTACTTTGGAGTCCATTTTCAATACAGATGATCAAGTCAGAAAGGAGAAAGCCAGTTTGCAGATTAAGTATACCTTATTGAGAGTAGTATTATTTAGAGTAGTATTAGTCAGAAAGGAGAAAGCCAGTTTTCAATACAAACTTATTGAGAGTAGTATTATTTATCCAATTAAGTATACCTCTTGGGTATCAAATCTAGTACTTGTAAGAAAGAAAAGTGGTGAAATCAGACTTTGTGTTGATTTTAGAGATCTTAATAGAGCTTCCCTAAAATATCGTCATCCTTTTCCTTCCATGGAACAAATCCTTCAAGTTGTTTCAGGTTTTGGAAGATTCTCTTTATTAGATGGTTTTTAAGGATATAATCAGATCTTGCTTAAGGAAGAAGATCAGTTTAAGACAACATTTACAACTAAATGGGGTACAATGGATTACAACAGGATGCCATTTGGTTTATCTAATACTGGAGCTACTTTTCAGAAACCTATGGATATGGCTTTCAGAGGTTTGATGTATAAGATAGTGTTAGTTTATTTGGATGACATAACTATTTTTTCAAAGAATTCAAATGAACACTTTGATCACTTAAGAAATATTTTTGAAAGATGTAGAGAGTTTGGTGTCTCTCTCAACACAAAGAAATTTGTGTTTGTTGTTCATGAAGGTAAATTCCTTGGATGCATTGTATCAAAACATGGTATTTCGATAGATTTGGAAAGAGTAAGTGCAATCCTTTCACTTCCTTTACCAACACACAAAAAAGGTCTTCAAAGTTTTCTGGGTAGAATCAACTTTGTAAGAAGTTTCATTCCAGATGTTGTTGAATTATTAGTGCCTTTGACTTCAATGTTAAAAAAGAATGTTTCTTTTAGCTGGACTAAAGAAGGAAAGAGGAGCTTTTAGCTTATTAAAGAAGCACTTGCAGCTACTCCTACTTTGTTAAATCCTGATTTCTCAAAAGATTTCATTCTGTATGCATATGGTAATATTGATAATATTGCAGCCATGCTAGTCAAGGAAAATTATCAAAAGTTAGAGCAGCCCATAGCTTTATTCAGTCAAAGTCTTAAAGACTATGAGCTTAACTATTCTTTTGTTGAAAAACATGTCTTAGCTGTGATCAAGAGTTTGAAGAAATTTAGACATATGCTGTCTAATAACAGAATTAAATTGCTGGTTGCTCACCCTTCAGTCAAAGAATTTCTACTGAATAAAGATCTAAACAACAAAAGAGCTAGTTGGGTGACTAAAGTAATGGAATATGACATTGAAATCAAGGTTACCAAACTAATAAGAGGCAAAGGTCTTTTTGAACAGCTCACAGAGAATAATGATAGCAATATAGAAGAAGAAGAAACTATTGTTTTAGCTCATCAAGATGAAGAAGTAATTACTGCCCCTGTAACTTCTACAGGTTGGGTGAAAGAAATGCCACATTTCTTATTAACTGGTGAGTGTCCTCCTAGTTTGACTAAATCTAAAAGAAGGTACTTTAGATTACAGTCAATACCTTATGTTCTCTTAAATAGTTTACTATTTAGAAAGGATTTTCATGGTGTATTGCTTAGATTTATTGAAGCTGATCAGGTTGATAAGGTATTACATGAATTTCATCAAGGACCAACTGGTGGACACTTTTCTCCAAGAGCTACAACTCTTAAAATCATGAAAGGAGGATATTACTGGCCTACCATATTCAAAGATGCTCATGCATGGATAAGGAAGTGCAAAGAATGTGCCATGTTTGCAAGAAAATAAAAGTTAGTAGCTCTTCCATTGCAACCAGTTCAAGTTGAACAACCCTTTATGAAATGGGGCTTAGATTTCATTGGAGTCATTAACCCACCATCAAGTGCAGGGCACAAGTGGGTACTCACAACCACTGATTATTTTTCAAAATGGACTGAAGTTGTAGGACTCAAAGAGGCAAATGAGACAGCTGTTCTAAACTTCTATGAGGAGTTGATAACCAGGTTTGGAGTTCATGAATCTATTGTTTCAGATAATGCACTTGCTTTCATAGGAACTAAAATATCTGAATGGGATGTTAAAAATGGTGTATATTTGAATACATCTTCTAATTATTATCCTCAAGGGAATGGACAGGCTGAGTCCACTAATAAAAACCTTTTGAGGATCATCAAGAGAACTATGGAAGGTAATCAGAGAATCTGGCATACCAAGCTGAAATTAGCTTTGTGGGCTGATAGAATTACATCAAAAATATCAACAAGATTTTCACCATACATGCTTGTGTATGGAAAAGAGGAAAGGCTTCCTATTTCACTTGAGCTACCAGCTCTTGATTTGGTAAATCAGCTTGATATGATTGAAGAAGAGCCTATGACAACAAGATTGGCTTAGCTGATTGAACTTGAAGAAATTAGAACTGAAGCAATGAAAAAGATTGAGCAACATCAAGCTCAAGTGAAAAGATCATTTGATAAAAGAGCATCTCTAGGAGTTTTCCAGGAGGGAGACATATTTCTAAAATGGGATGAACTAAAAAGCAGACCTAGAAAGCACTCCAAGTTTGATGCATTCTGGGCTGGGCCATCCATCATCACTGAAAAGAACCAACATAATGCTTTCAAGTTGTCTTAATTGGATGGTGAAGTCGAATTAATCCCAGTGAATGGGATTCACCTCAAACATTTATTTTGAGGTATTGATCTAAATCTGTACATAGCTGTTTAGATTCTAGTATTCAATAAGTGCTTCTACACATAGATTAGTTATATTTGAAGTTTCCTCTAAGTATTGTTTTGCACAATAGGTAGTTTCCTTTGAGTTTTACTGGGGAAATAAGAAAAAAGTTGTAAATATGATGTTACTAGCTATAGTTCAATGAGATACATACTTCCTATTCATAACATGGAATAGAACTTCAATGTCATCAACAACAAGTATATGCCCCATGGGACTGTAACTAATAACAATAAAGTTACAAGCAGTTAGAATTGAAAAAGTCAAGTCTTTAAAATTTTCTGAGTCTGAGAGAAGTTGAAGTCGACTCCATGCCCAATAGATAAACAAGGCAGCTGGCCTATTTTGTTAAGTAGGAAAACACCCCTGAGAGGTCGCCAGAAATGTTGCTTATTTTACGCTTTCCACATAAATTAGTGTAACTTAGAGGGAATTATTTGCTGGGATACAATTTTTTTTTATGTCTAATTATACCATAAACCTTTTCTTTCAAAGAAGGAATATTTAGGATTGTTTGGCTAAAAGTATTCAACAGTTCTAATCAACTGATGAACAATCCTAGCAAATCAAATGCTGAATAAGGTTTCATTTGGAGAGCAAAGAATCAGATTGAATCAATCATTTACAGTGATTGTTTATGTTAAGAGTATTGCAGATTTAACAATAGAAATACATCTCTTATTGATCAAAAAATTCGTGTTTTAAGCAGTTGCAATGTTTTTCAGATTATGTAAATGATGGATTCAAGAAAAATACATAACTCATTACATATTTTTGAATATTGATTTATTAAGAGAAAATATTCAGTAATCCCACACAAGCCATGGGAGTAGCCTGTTTTAATTCTTAATCAAATGTTGAATGAAAGAAAACATGCATTACACAACTGGAAGTAATGTAACAATAAGGTGAGAAGGTGATTCGTCATTTCCTGGAATGACGAATCATTGTCGTAGCTGCGTTGATCTTTTTTAGCTCGAACATCAATTTCAACTCCAACTCTAAGGTTTACCTACAAAATTGTGAGGGGTAATGTTAGAGCAATGAGGAATCACATTTCATCTTATCCCTACATTACCAACAGAAATTTAATTTACATTCTATGATGCATTCGCCAAATGATTAACTTTGAGAAAAAGAGCATCAAAAGGAACCATTGTATCTATCGTTTTTACTAACTGGTTTGTGTCATGTGCAAAAACAGGAAATGTAAAGTTGCTACTGATTATCAGATTACAATATGAGTGGTGTAAAATGTGGCTCCCATAAGGGTTGAGCCCAACTCATTCTAATACCTTTGTGCATTATAGAACAAAAGAGATCAACATTGTACCCAGTTACTTTAATGAATCATTCATAACGGTTTCAAATGGAGATAGTATCTACAATCAGCAAGAATAGTCAAAATAAAAATAGCTAAATGAGCTACAATTAGTAGGGCAGTCATGTTATTAATTTCCAAAAACCATGAATACAGGTAGGGGTTCATGAAAATAGAGTTTTCAACAATTAATAGTGATAAATTGCTTTAACAGAATAGTCAAAAAATTAGATAACAGTCCTATATATTTGGAAAGCAACAATCAACTTTATAAAACAGAGTATTATCACACTGATAATCAAGAGACATCATCAAAAGAGCATAGAATAGAAAAATCATTATTAAATGATGAAAAGAAGCCATGAAACAGACACAAATGCATGAAACAAGAGTAGCATGGGAACAGTATGGTAAACCCTCAGAAGTATTATAAGGTTTTCTCATATAAACAGAGCTAAAACTCTTGGCCAGAGAGTTCATTCATGGTGACTTACAAGAAAAGCCAATATAGAAAAATTACTCCATAAAACGCTTGAAGCCGTGTTGTTTAGCATATAGTTTCCAGAAAAACACATAAGAGAAATTTATTTGCTACTCAGTAAGATTTTATGGTAACAGTGCCTTGCAAGCTAGAAAAGAGGTAATGAATGGTTGTTTTTATTCCTTGTATGGCTCATATCAAAATACCCATTTTGCAGTAGCATGTAAGCATAATTTTTTTATGAGAATATGTGAAATCCAACTCAAGTAACAAGCTAGCCATTATGCGTATTTTCTGAAGATGGAGTAGAATCAAAACCGTGGCCATTCATGGAGGAATTTGTCACCAAGAAAGATATAGAGTAATATTCGACAATAAATCAAATACCCAGATGCATGAAAATGCATGGCTACAGCTATAGGATGGGAGGTGAATATACAACAAAGATTTTCAGATTTTTACAATAATCTTGAGCTCGAAATGAAAGAAAAAAAATGGCAGCATTAAATGTACAGAAGTCAAGCATTGAAAATGAAAGAAGAAATTTAAAAGCTCAGCTAATTTATCCATGGCGGCTGAATAAAAATCACAAACAATACAAAAGTTTCATAAAGAAAAATATCATAAATCTGTATAACCGCACCCTGTAAAGCTTTCAAAAGCTTTTAAAATCAATGAAAGTTTCTAGATTCAGGTATAATAAAGCTTAGCCAAATTTTTGTATGTAAAGGAGTTCTTCAAAACCACGCATAGCTCTGTCTCCCACATTTTTCTGCAACAGAAAAATCTCAGACAAAGATGTTCATGGCAGCCAAAGACAAAAAGTAATACAGAAAGCAATTTGATAGAGAAACCATTACAAAGTATCAAAAGGCCACACCTGTAGGCTTTAAAAAGTATTCCAAAAAGCTTCAGAAATGAAAGAATTCTTCCAGATTTGAAAACAACTATATTTACCTTCGTATTTCTGCCATAAATCTTCTAGAATCTTCAAAAGAAATGGCTTGAAATATAGTGGAAACTAGCAAAAACGTGGCTAGGGTTTGAGCATGGCGGCGCTTTTCCAAGAAGCTTCTAGAATATGAAAAGAAAAATGATATCAAATGAATGTCTTTACATTCATTTTAGGGTTGAATACCCTAAAGAATATTTGATGGAGTCAAGGCATTTTTTGCCTTTAATTTTTATTTGAAAAACTTTATTCCTTCATCATGGTCGTGGCATTTTATTTGCCTAAGGAAACTTGTTTCAATTTCTTCAAAGACTTTATCATCTAAATCTTTTCATTTTTTGATTTAATTTCTTTTTGCATCCATTAAATGTAAATATTTATTTTAAGTGATCAATTATAAATCACTTTTAAATAAATATTATCTTCCAATGCAAAAAATAAAATGCCTATAATACATATTTTAATTGGATGAAGTATTTTTTATTTGCATTATATTCAGAAATTGTAATCTTTATTTAAAAATGATGAATTATAAATCATTTTTAAATAAATGATATTTTGAAATGCAAATTAATTTGAATGTAATTTCAAATTATTGGATTTGGTCAAAGGAGTGAGCCTTAAATCTTTGCTTAAATCATGGTGATGATTCAAAAAAATATGCCAACATGTTGAGGGAAATCAGGAATTTGACTTCAGTTTGACTTAGCTTGAGTCAATGGGTGATTTGAGGCATAAAACAGGAGTTCACATTCAGTTATGATCCTCTTTTTAAGGGATTTTCAGTTTCATACGACCCTTTGGAGTTGTTTGAGTTTTGACAACTCTTTTTGCACATTTGGAGGAGCGTCTTCAGTTTCATACCTTGTTTGGAGGAGAGGAAGGACAACACATTTTGCTTGGAGCCAAAATTCAAATTTGAATTTTGAGAACCTTTTCTATAAGTCCTTCTATTCTTTCTTATTTTCTCTAGTTCTTGATTTGGAGATTGTTGTGAGAGCATTATTCACATTTTGTAACTCATTTTCTTGTGAGATTTACAAATTTGTAATGCAGATACTTCTTATTTCTCAATAAAGAAGCTTATTTCCTTCTCTATTTTTCTGTGTTCTTTAGTAATTGTTGTGAGTTACATGATTAAATATTGAATCCTTTCATTATTTTATCAATTCCTTCAATGCTGAATGCATAAGATATTATGTCATAGTGAAAGTCTCAGTTTGTGCTTTAAGCCTCATGTTTAGGGATTCTGTGAAAACATTGTTGTTTTCCTTACTCTTAGCATAAGTTTAAGCCTTACCTTAGAATCATTTATGCAGGAATAAGTTTTTGAGTTGTGATCACATAGCTTTATTGAGTTTGTTTGTAATTTTATCAAAGTTGCAAGTCATTTTTGAAAATTGGTGAATCACCTTACTTCTTTCCTGTTTTATGTTTACTTTATCCTTTTATCCTTTACCTCTATTAGAAAAACTAGTTTTACAAGAAAATCCAAAGGGAACCAGCCCGAAACCTGGAGGTCTATTCTCATCATAGGATACCCACAGCCTGAGAATAGTCTCATGTGCACAAGATTTAATAAGTTATTCATCTTAACTTCTTGTGAAAATCCTTGTGTTAACACTTCCAAAGGAAACAGGGGCTACTACCAAAGGTGCATTCTTTCTCTTGCTCATTCTTGTACTTGTTCTAGAGGGAGCAGTGACTTGTTCAGTAATTAGAGTACTAGGCTCCACCTTCTTTCCTTTTGTAGTATTTGTATTGGAGGACTTGGGATAAAATGATGTAAGGGTGGAAGTTTTTCTTCCTGATGTCCTTGGTCTAGAGGATTCACCATCCATTTTGGATTCTATTTCTATGGCCTCTTTAATTTATTCCTCTTTATAACCTTCTTGTTTGGCCCATTTATCTATAGTTTTCCTTGTATTCCTCTTTATTTCTAGTTTCTTTAATTTGAAGTGTACTTATGATGATTTTTCTTCATAAGTTTTGTGTCTTTGTAAATAGGGTTCCTTAGGACTCTTGAGTAACAGTTCAACATATCCCTCAACATTATTTTTAGAAACTTCATATCCAAGAGGCTTAATCCACACTATTCTAGGTTCAAAAACATCTATTATACATTCATCAACTGAGATAAGGTAAGTAATTTCCTTTGCATGTTTCTCCACCAAGTTCTCGGGAACTCTTTCGCTCACATGAATGTTCTAAAACACTGCAAAGAATGCAGTCAAGGCATCATCCTGAGCTTTGTAGTCACCTAAACTGTGCACATAGTCAAAGATTTGATGTCCCACTGGTCTGCTTGTATCCCATACATTGTCTTTTGTACTTGGAAGCTCTCTTAAAAAGTAGAATAACAAACACATAACTAGGGTTCCAAATTTGAATGCATACTTCTTCTCTCTAGTTTTCTTTAGGTTTTCAAGAAGTTACTTCCAGAGCAACTCACATAGAGCATAATATTTTCCATTCGCAACTATTTCATGTGCAACATAAATAACAGTTGCAGAAATTGAATTCTCGCTATTTGAGAAGTAAATCTTGTGACCTATCTATTAAATAGGCGCAAGACAACTGAGAGTGGGGGGTGAATCAGTTGTCACACAAATTCAAACTTAAAACTTTATCACTTATCAAGTCTTCAACCACACTATTATGTTATGAAATATGAGCATGAAACATAGATAACAGAAAGTAAAACAACATAATGAACATCAAATTTTTATGTGGAAAACCCAATAGGGAGAAACCACGGTGAGGGTTAACTCACACTATATAGTATTTTAAAAGAGGCTCACTACCAAAAGAAGAACTCACTGTCCATCAAGAGGCTCACTTCCTATAGAAAGATTATACAAAACAAAGTAAGGATTTACAACCCAAGATGAACTAGAAAGATGCACCTATGATGTGTTGATACAATTCCAAATATGCTCACAACTATTTCCTTTTTTATCACACCTTCACATTCATTGCTTCTTCACTATTTCTTCTACCACTTTCCTACAAACTCATTTCACTTACACACATACACTTGCACACACATAGATTCACACACCTCTATCTATATTACAAAATTTGTTCTCCATATACTTATATATATATCCAATCTCCATCGCAAGCACTAATTAGGTCGGCCAAAATTAGATTCAATTTATTTATAAAGGATATCAACTGTTGGCTTCAAAAGTTCACAAAATATTTCCAAACACGCAAAACAATATTTAGCACATTATATCATGTTTTCTCAAACCAAAAAATAGATCGCACATAAGTTTTCATATCAAATCAAAATTATCTTAACAAGTCGGCCTAGAATAGTCTTTAATACAACCAACAGAATAATGTCACTTCGTTGTATGAGCATTAGAACATGAAATGACCTGATCATGCATGCCTTTATCATCCATTAGTATTTTCCCAAAACCGTAACTAGAAATAGTCAACTATGGAGAAGTGCAGACTAGAATACCAGATGGGAAACCAAAAATATCGGATCAGTCACCGGAGAGGATAAGCACTGGTATAAGAGTACTAGACCCAACTACCAACATACTACCAACATGGTGACATCAATGACAACAAATAGATAACTTTACTCATTTTTCCAACAATCCCCCTTTGTCATTGATGGCAACATGTGAACAAAAATTCTCTCTCCACTATCTCCAACACTCTCCATCCCAACACTCTTCCCCCTTTGACATCAATGGCAAAGGGTGCCAAAAATGAGTGTAAACATGGTGACATCAAATTTTCAAAATATTTTCCAAAAACTTCAAAACTTCTAACAATCTAGAGCATACAAAAATTAAGTGAAGATGACACTCTTCACCTGAAACACCTTCTTATACCTTTCTTTGAGAACTATATACAACTTCTTCCAGTTAAAAACAATAAACTCCATTTTTGTGCATGTTATTTCTAATAATCCCAATAGAGTAAAAGAGGGTGACCAATCTACATCATAACATTGTTTCTCAACATCTTCAACATCAATAAGAATTCTGGAAAGATGCTCTAACCGGACTTCAACAATTTCTTTAAGGAGCCAGAAGGTCTTTGTCACATCATCTCTTTGTCTTTGTGTAATGATTAGTTCAGCCTATAGTTCACCAACCTTCTTCATTTTTCCTTCAATTATCATAGACTGGATATCATCAGGATCAGGGGATTCAATACCAATAAGGGATTCTTTCTCCTTCTCATCCAAAATATCAATGATGCCTTTAGTCATTTCCTTTCTCTTTTTCGATTCCAGAGGGGAGTAACTGATAACAACCTCCATTTTCCTTTTTCCAAAGGAAGAGCCCACTTTGAATTGACTTAATGCATAAATATTGGAGCAAGGGTTTGCTCGCAAGATGAGAAATACAATTTGCACATATTTTCATTATCTTCCAAAGACTCTATATTTTTGTAAATTTGTTTTCCAATAGGGATACCAAATTCCCACATCACATTATCTTTTCCTGGTAGAGAATTCATAAAGTAAAATACCATACATACCAGCAAGGATTTGAAACGAAACAGATAATTCTCAACCAATGAAATTCAAACATTTTCAAGAAAATTCTCAAGCAACAAGCTACATAAATCAAACTATCTATTCTCCTTAATCATCACGTGGGAAATATGTACGACAATAGCCAAAGTTGAGCTTTCACGATTTCTGAAATAAATTTTATATGAGATACCATATGCAACATACCTAACAGTCGAATCAGCAAGTGTATCAATCAACAGTTCTCACTGATCTCTACCAATTCTAATCAGCTTCACCACATCCTTATACTTCACAATTTTCTTTCTAGCAAGTTCTCCAATGCTGCATAATCCAGTGATCGCTTCAATTGCTTCCTTCGAGATCAAGTAGGGTTTTGTCCAAAACAATGTTTCCATCCTTAAAACAATTCAACAAGAACAAGATAACTTCCTTATCTGTAACCCACAAAATTCACTCCACAAATCCATCCCTAGGGTTTTTATATTTTGTAATTCGACTTCGCTCAGCCCTAGTTCAATTTCCTTCATTTTTCTATGATAGTATTCTTCTACTTTGACCCTCTTCAACTTCAGAGAGGTAACACCACACGAACCACTGTCCATTTCTTAGCTTTCTTGAAATTCAATGACACTTCTTCAATTTTCTTCTTCTGCAAATAGAGAGAGGGTTTCTAGATTACCTAAATCAATCTTCAAATTTCCTTCAGAAATACTTTGAGCATGCCTCAAGAATTCCTCAGAGCACCTTTCGACGATTTTAGATGCACAATCAACCAAAAAGCATCACAATTTTTTACTTATCCACCGTCGAGTTTTCCCTAAGTGTATTAAATGCGACAAACACAAAAAGCTACTAAACACATACTTCACTTAGCATAGAAAACCTTCAAATGGTCCGCAAATCTTCATACCAACATATTTTTCTCTGGTTCTTCTTTCAAAACCTTTAAACAAGCATTCTTCACATTTTGACCACGTGCCAGCCTCTGACATGCCATACTTCTAGGGGGTTTTTATGATCTTCTGATAATGCTCCCCCTAAGACCATGCTAGGTCTAAATTTTGAATAAGTCATCTATACTGGATGAGGGTATAGACACATCGGGAGTCTCAAATTTCTCTTCTTCTTCTTCTTTCTTCTTCCATGTCTTCTCCATCTCTTGCTTCATCTCTTCTTTTTCAATCTTCTTTACTGGTTCACTCTTCTCTTCCAGAGCATACTTCTTTCCTTTCTTATTCTTGTAAACTTTAGATACATGTCCAAGTTTATTGCAGTTATAATAGATCTCACCTTTCTGATTAGACTATCCTTGATTATTCCTCAATCTACACTGATTTTCTTTGTGTCCAAATTTATTGCAGGCATAGCAGTAGCCATTAAAGAATTGATTCATTTTGCCTTCATTAAACATGTTCCTCATTACTCAACTGATCAAACTCACCTGAGATCTGCATTTTGTAGCCTTATGTTCTAACTTCCCACATTCAAAACATTTTTTAGAAAGAGAGCCAAAAAATTGATTTATCCTACTGCTGCATTCAGTTTCTCTATGACCATACTTTTTACAAGAAAAAAACACCATCAAAAGAGGGGTACCTTTGTGCATTAGGCTATCTCATAGGAGGTCTTCTTTCAAAATTCCTTCTCTTCTTCCTCTTACCTTGATTCTTCTTCACATCTTTAGAACTTTCACCAATATCAACTCCTAAGCCACTTTTGTCTTTACATGGTTTCTATCCTACAAGAAATTCTTCAAGTTTACCGAGGTTGGATTTGAAATTATTTTCACAGAGTTTATCCTTCTCTAATTCCACTCTTAAGTTTACTATCTCATGCTCGAGCCTAGAGCATTCATTTGACTTGTTTTGCACCATTGTATTTAGACATTCTTTAATCCTCTTCTTTTCTTCTACTATCACCTTCAGTCCAATTATCTCTTGTTTTAGCTGTTCACTTACTTCTCCGTGTCTTTCCTTAAATTTCTTCAACTATTCCTTCAATTTCTGAAGACTTTCTTTTGCTTCATCAAGATTCTCTTTCAAATCTCGATTTTCTCTTTCCACTTTATCAAGATCTTCAATAGCAGTCTAGAGTTCTCCTTTATCATCCATTCAACCAGCCTTAAGGATCCTCCTCAAGTGGTTAAGCTTTACATAAGGAACCACAAGCTCTGATACCAATTGTTAAACAGGCGCAGGACAACTAAGAGGGGGGGTGAATCAGTTGTCACACAAATTCAAACTTAAAACTTTATCACTTATCAATTCTTCAACCACACTATTTTGTTATTAAATATAAGCATGAAACATAGATAGAAAAAAGTAAATCAACACAATGAAAACCAGATTTTTACGTGGAAAACCCAATAAGGGAAAAACCATGGTGAGGGTTAACTCACACTATATAGTATTTTAAAAGAGGCTCATTGCCAAAAGGATTCACTATCCAAGTACAAAGGCTCACTGCCTTCAAAAGGGACTCACTGTCCAACAAGAGGCTCGCTACCTATAGAAAGATTATACAAAACAGAGTGAGGCTTTACAACCCAAGATGAATTGGAAAGATGCACCCATTATGTGCTGATATAGTTTTGGATATGCTCACAATTGCTGCATTTATGATCACACCTTCACATTCATTGATTCTTCACTATTTCTTCTATCACTTTCCTACATACTCACTGCACTTCCACACATACACTCATGCACACACAGATTCATGCACCTCTGTCTATATCACAAAAATTGTTCGCCATATACTTATATATATATATATATATATCCGATCTCCATCGCAAGAACTAATTAGGTTGACCAAAATTAGATGCAATTTATTTATAAAGGATATCAACTGTTGGCTCCAAAAGTTCACAAAATATTTCCAAACACACAAAACAATCTTTAGCACATTATATCGTGCTAGCTCAAACCAAAAAATAGATCGCACATAATTTTTCATATCAAATCAAAATTATCTTAACAAGTCGGCCAGGAATAGTCTTCAATGGAACCAACAGAATAATGTCATTTCATTGTATGAGCATGAGAACATGAAATAACCTGATCATGCATTCCTTTAACATCCATTAGTAGTTTCCCAAAATTGCAACTAGAAATAGTCAATTGCAGAGAAGTGTAGACTAGAATACTGGATAGGCAACCAAAAATACCAGATCAACCATCGAAGAGGATAAGCATAGGTATAAGAGTACCAAACCCAACTACCAACATACTACCAACATGGTGACATCAATGACAACAAATAGATAAATTTACTCATTTTTCCAAAACTATCATTATTGAAGCATATTTTACAACGGGATTTGTGATAGGTTTTGTTGATAAGGCTCTCTTGTCAAAGGTAGCACCAGTTAAATCCATAAACACTTCATTCTCTACAAATTTTAGAATCAATATAGGTTCGATACCACACAACCCTACCACTGCCTTGATCACCTCCTTAGAAATAAGTCTAGGAATGTTGTTCCACATGAATTCTTCATGCATTCCACTCAATGCTAGCCTTACATATTTAGCATCCACATCACTACTATAGTTAGGAAACCAATTCCAGATATCAAGCTTCTTTTGCACTAGGTTAATGTATTTAAGTTTTACCAAGAATCATCTCTAGTTAGCTCATTTGACCATAGATATTTAATTCTCTGGTGATTATATTCTTTGAATTTTCCATGTATGTAAGCCCTAGTGTCCTCTCTGGGTAAAACCCTATAAGGAATCTTTGAGAAAGTGTCATCGGGGTCATTATCAAAGATTTTCAATGGATACTTTTTGAACTTTGGTCTAGGTCTCTCAATAATCTTGACAAAGGTTGTTGTAGTGATTATAACTTCAATTCAAACTCAAATTCTTATGAAATCACTTCTATTTCAAACCCACACAACACAGATAGTCGTAAATACCTTTTATGCAGACAACAAGATCTAGGGTTTGCACCAAATTTCTTTGAATCACCTTCAAGACTCTTTCATTTCATTCTTCTTTATTCAAATGCACAAATGTTATAAAAATTGACTTAGAGACTCACTTTATACCTTTTTTATTTTCCCTATTTTTCCATTAAATGATTCAATTTCCAAAAAGCTAATAAACCCTTCACTGATATACTGTAAACCCTAAAAAGCTTCACATTTCTTTAGATTTACATATTTTCTACCTGAATCTTTTTTAGAAGCTTAAGAATGTAATTTTACACTACATATCTTCGTATCACTCCTTAACACCTCATATTTCTAGGGGGTTGTTAGATTTTTCTGTTATTTCTCCTCCTAATCCGATGCCTAGGTTTAATTTCCAAGAGAATTATCTGTACTAGAGTGAGGTACAGATGCATTTAATTCATATTTATTCTCAGGTTCCTCTTTCTTTCTCCAAATTTTCTCCATTTCCTTCTTTACTTTACTAGGATAAATTTTCTTCACAAGTTCATTCCTCTTTCTTGGATTAGTCTGCCTTCCATTCTTACTTTTGAAAAATCTTGAAATGTGTTTAGGTTTATTGCAACTGTAGCATACAACATTTTACTGACCAAACTAACTTCCAGTCAATCTTTATCTACATTGGTTAGCTTTGTGTCCAAATACATTGCATGTATAACAATAACCATTGAAATATTGAACCATTCTTCTAGCATTATATCTATTCATCATTTGACTTCTACATTCAACAACTCTATGTCCAAATTTCTTACATGCAAAACATTATCTAGAGAAGGATCCAACATTCTCATTCATTCTAATTCTACATTTTATTGCCTTATGTCCAAATTTATTGCATGAGAAACAAATACCATTAAAAGATGGGTACATTTGAGCATTTGGTTGCCTGATAGGGGGTCTTCTAGTATTTCTTCTTTTATTTTTGAATTGCTTGATATTTCCTTGAGTCTTCTTTTGATTATCAACTTTGTTAGGGGCCTGATTTTCCTTTGAGCTTTCTCCTTCTTCAAGTCCCAAACCTCCATTATCTTTAGATGGTTTTTTTCTTGCAATTAGTTAATCAAGCATTGTAGTACTTGTTTTTGAATTTTTCCTCATGAGATCTTTCTTTTTCTAGATCTGATCTTAAAGTTACCACTTCTTGTTCAAGTCTTGTGCATTCATTAGTCTTGCTTTGTAACACTACATTCAAACAATCCTCAATTATTTTCTTTTCTTTCACTTGTAATTTTAGTTTGGTGATGTGTTCATTTACTTTCTTCAATTATTGATTGACTTCCCTATGTCTTTCTCTAAATTTCTTGATTTTTTCTCTCAATTCTTTGATACATTCATTTGCTTCCTCTAGGGTTTCCTTTAGATTTTTTTTCACCTTCAACTTTATCAAGATCTTCAAGAGTAATTTGGAGTTCTTTATTATTCATACAATCACTTTCAGTAGTAAGATCTAAAAACTCTT
>VDFB02373365.1:112368225-112438758 GCA_007258455.2 Sequoia sempervirens | reverse complement strand
TTACTATCACCAATTCCATACAAGATGTCTCTAATCTGAATAGCTATAGGTTTATCACCTTGCCAATGAACTTTTCCAACTCCCAGAACTTCATTCATGAAATAAAATAATAGACACAACAACAAGTTACCATACTTGAAGGAATTCTTCTTATCTTTCTTGATTTTTTTGAGATTCTCCATTAACTGGCTCCGAAGTAACTCACATAGGTCATAATCTGCATTTTCCTTGATCATATGATATGTTGCATAGATTGTTGTACTAGATATAGAGTTGTCCATGCTGGAGTGATAGATCTTATACCCAATGACCATAGAAGCAAACCTAACATCCACTTCAATAATATCATCAATTGTCATAGCTCTCTTGTCAAACACTAATCCAATTGCATCTGTGACCGTTTGATTCTTCACAACTTTTATAGACATGTAAAATATACCGACACACTTGATCCTGATTACTAACATCATTTCGTCCTGAATCATCTTCTTAGCTAGTCATCACCATTCATCCCTTAATTAAATAAATCAATGTACATCTGATTAAGTCATTCTCTTCTATTAATTAAATAAATCAATTTTATTTAATTAATCCTATTGTCTCTGTTTAATTAAATAATTCACTTTATTTAATTAAATCTCTAAAGTCGTTCTATTAAATTAAATCAATCTGTATTTAATTTAATCTAACATCATCTCCTTCTTTAATTAAATAAATCAAAACCTTTATTTAATTAAATCTAAATCATATTCCTCTCAACTTTGATTTAAATCAATCCAAAAATCTAAATCAAATGGTCACATCAACTAATCTCCTATTAAATTAATCAAATCCCGGTTAATTTAATCTTGATCACCTAAATCCTCTAGATTTTGCAACTTGCATCAATAAATCATTTCTTTGATTTAATAAAATCCCTAATTACTTTTAAAATGGCATCAAAAGAGAATATTCCTCCAAGTTTGAAAATCCCTCCAAATGGATTTGTCCTTCCAACAAGGCATTCATTTCCTCTTACATGTCTTTGTGCATTAAACCAAGTGGCATTTAATTCATTATTTTCTCCCTCCAACATGTCATTTCACAAATTTCAAATTCCACCTAATATCATTTATTGTGCACATTCATCAAAATGTGCTCATCCTTCATCCATTCACATCTTGACAAGTGGCATTTTGGCATTGGATGTTGAATGATCCCACATTCATCCATTTTGCTCATTCTTCCATCCTGTTCTTCTATTTATAGAAGGTTTTTCTTCTCATTTTGGATCCACAAGTTAGAGCAAAGTTACTATCTTCATATTTGGAGAAAATTCATCCATTTTTATAGCATTTTTCATCATCATAGCTAGGTTATTACAGATTTTATCAAGGAAGCATATTGTTCATTATCATCAAGTGGATCAATCTTCATCAAGTTTGCAAAGGAGTTGGGAAAGGGCCAATTTTCACATCAAATTGGCACCAATTCCCCCATGGGATTGAGAGTTTGCATGCTTAAATAGGATTTAATTGCTTTAATTGTTTTGTTCTTCATTTCTTTCCTATTTTGAGAGTTGTAGATGAATTTCATGGGGAATCTTAGTTCTAACTCGCATATGGATCTAATATGGTTTTTGTTTACTATGTTTGTGCAGGTCTAGGATTGGGGTTCACATTTTGGCGCTAGAAGGAGGGAAAATCTCAAGTTCTTAACACATTTTTTGATAAAATTCTATGGTTTTTTGTGACTTTTTTTGTGTCTACAGGAAACTGCGCCACTATCAATCCAACGACACCATACAACAACGCTAGCCTTCCAGTGGTGCCATACAGTGATGCTGCAAACTCCAAACTCTACCGCTGAGGGATTCCCGCCCAGAAATTCAAATTTCCAAACATCGACGTTGGGCTATTTTTCTGACGTTTGGTTTTCAAATTCTAAACTGTGTCGCTGACAAAAACACCACCATAATTGCATTCTCTATTTTGCTGCAGAGCACCACTATCAGACCTAGCGGTGTTATACAGTGCCGCTGAATTCCTTAAACTATGATGCATATGCGGGTTGTGCCACTGGAGAGGGGTAAAGGATCAAACTTCAAGTTATTTCAACATGTGATTTTTTCTTTTGATCAATTTGAGCTATTGACCTATTTTCTGCCTCTGTTTTTCTTGGATTAATTAGTTTTTGTAGGTGGAAGCAAGGAAGGAGCAAGGAAGAGTTTGAAGTATAACATAATTTATCCATTTTATCAAGTGTCTTTAGACACTTTTGGAAACAATTATAATTCCGAGTCTAAGGATTTTGTTTCTTCAAGCTTTTTAGGACTCACTAATTTCATTTGGGCTCTAAAAAGAACAAGACAAAGGGTTAAAAAGAAATTTAGGAAAACTTACTATATTTTGTTTAAGGTTAACAATTGAACAAACAACTTTTATCTCTCCTTTTGGTGCTTTAAAAAGAATCTAATCATTGCTTTGAGGATTTAAAATGGACATTTTCATCTATGTTTTGTAATCACTTACCCAAAGTAATATCATCTAAAATATGTATGCGCTTCTCTCGTGCCTCACGGCGATCTTGAGAATCAAAAGGATTTTTGTGATATTAAGTTGTGTAAGTGATTATCTTCACACTTCAATTTGGATTCTAAAATTGAACAAATCTTGCGAGTGTGAGTGAAACATATTGTGTGTGTTCTCTCTTTGTTTCTCAACGAAGATTGATTGAACTATGGATATGTTTGCTCACTTTTGTTTATCTTAGAGGGCCTTCCTTGTGGGAAAAAGTAATCACCCAACTAGGAACACGCTAAAGCCAAGTGACTTCCAACCAGTATATAAGTGTGGGTACTTGAGGAAAGACAAGTATCATGAGGATTGTTCCAAAAAGAAGGGAAACAATGATCTCTTGTTGCATGGATGATCCCCCACAAACGGAATGCCCCTATTAAAACCTCTTGTTTAGAAGGCCAAAATCATTAATCTATTTGTTGGTGCAAGAATGGTCATTTTGAAGCCGTCCCATGTTTTTACGACTCTTAGTAGATATGAGAAGTATGCCATGGGAGTTTCATGGGTACCGATGCTTGGCTGACCTGAGAAGTGAGTGCACTGTAAGGGAGAGGTTGTGTTGTCAGGCATCTAATCATCCACTAAGAGTAGGCGTAGTTGGATTTATCCAAGTGGGAACTCAACAAATATTGTCTTTCATATCCATAGGGTTGTGCATGCTCTTGGAATCAAAAACACTTTGCTTGATCGTAAACATTGGGAAAACAAACATTAAACATGAACATCAAATTTCAAACCCTTTAGAGGAGAAAATACCTTTGACAAAATTTGAATGTTATTGCTTGCACTAGGGATTCTATTCTTAGAGGTTTCTAAGCATTTGAATTTATATCTCCATTTTATCACTAAAGTCAACAATAGGGAACTTTTTCCTAGATTTCCTTGATTTCCACATAATGGACTTTGTGGGATGAGAAGAAATTTAGACATTAGACATCTAGTTTGAAACCTAATCAAAGAATTGTTTGTGGTAAAAAGAAGTCGTTAAGCAAAGCTAAGAAACAATTGGACGCCACACATGTGTTCTTCCAAATGATTTCCCGAAAGATCAAAATCTGGAAGCAAAGAACAAAGGTCTTAGTCAAAAGGCTCGCAAGAAAAGGTTGTCTATTCTTTACGAATTCAGAGAAAGATTGACATTCAACTTTTACAAACGTGCATCAAGAAACAATCCAAATTTGTACTCATTTTACTATTGTCAAAATCCAAGTCTCTTTCAGAGGTTTGAATATCTCACATAAGAATTATTGCATGTTCTTCAACACTGAGGTCTTGTAAACAAGATTCTTTTTAGGTTCATTTAGGATCAAAATGATCACTTTCATCCATCCCATGAAACATCAAACGAAAAATCATCTCACCAACAAATCTTGAAAATCTTGAAAAAATCCTCCATGTTAAACTTTGGGAAAATCGTTTAAAGCAAATCCAAATCATCTTGTTTGATTAGATGTGTGTAGATGCATCCTTCTTTACATATTTGGTTAGATTATCAATCTTTGTGAACAAGTCTATCCCTTGATAACATCCAACATCTTGGGGTCTAGGAGTTCATTATCCAAAATCAAAAAAATTCAATCAATCAAAATCATCTTGTTTGGCTAGGTGTGTGTAGATGAATCCTTCTTCGCACACTTAGTCAAATTAGCATCTTGTGGAAAAATTTACTCTAGGACAACATCCAACCTCTTAGAGTTTATGAGTTCACTATCCAAATCCAAATCAAATCAAATCCAATCAAATTCAATCCCAAATAAAAATCAAACATCAAATCCAAGTCCTAAAGTTTAACATCTCCTTCAAGATTTCTCAAGAGTTCTAATCATTCACCAATCATCCATCTTTCACATACTTCACTATCACCT
The DNA here is from genome assembly GCA_007258455.2 of Sequoia sempervirens. Taxonomy (NCBI): domain Eukaryota; kingdom Viridiplantae; phylum Streptophyta; class Pinopsida; order Cupressales; family Cupressaceae; genus Sequoia; species Sequoia sempervirens. Next base: position 112,434,335 of record VDFB02373365.1, on the reverse strand, counting down.
TTTGATCCTTAATCAACCTAGATTTTCTCTTTTGTACCTAAAGTTAGATCAATCTAAAGAGCTAGAGGTTTATCTCTTACATTCTTGAAAATTGATCCCTATTTTATGGTGCAAACTAGATCGCAACACAAGAAGAACATGGAGACCAACAAAGAAACATCAAATTTGAGTGACCTAAGTCAAAATTTTCCTGAGATCAATCCCATTGAGGCAAGCAATCCCACAATCAATCTTCCACTCCCTCAAGATCATCAAGAGGAAGGTCAAGTGGAAGATATCACAAATAGTGTCTTAGGGATGACACAAGATGAGATCATTGAAATGGTCCAAAATCCCAAAAATCATAGAATTGTCAATGCCATGATGAAGCTACATCCCTCACAATATATGCTTGAATTAGCAAACCAAGGGGCTAAACTCCCTTTTGATTGTGATGTGAGCACCATTGTGGAACAACCTCTTGGGATCATGTCCCCAACATCATCCACACTCCCAATATCATCCACACTCCTGATTTCATCCACACCCCCAAGCATCACTCAATCCATCCCACAAATTACATCATCCATTACTCCAACTCAACCCATTGTTAACAAGGGGAGCACATTTCTCAACGCACTACAAACACGCCCCCTTGTGAATAATCAAGATTTGGACACAAACACCATATTGTGTCAATCTGTCCCCCAAAATCCATTACACCCATATGTCCCCCTCACCTTTCAAGATCCCAATGACCCATCATCATCATTTCACACAACACCTCAAACCTCTCTCCTTATGACCTCACAAGGAGAAGGTGGGCTATTTGGACCAGGGGGCGTCTTTGACCCTTCATCTTCATCATTTCCCCAAGGGAGTATGCCACTCACTTCTCCACCACTTCCACCCTTTCCGTTAACATCCACATCACCTCTTAGTTTGGGGTTACCTCTGTTACCGCCACTCATTTAAAACAACCCTCGATCATCAATCAAAGCATCATATTGAATCCTCCGACCTTGCCATCTATATTGCAACAATAGATGACAACCATCCCAATAACACAAGCAACCAACACATCATCTACCATCCCGCAAATACCTTAAAACATGGTCTCTCAAGGACCAAGCATATCAATCACACCATCCACTACACAAATCCCAATCATCAATACAATAGTGCCTCTCATCACAACAACAAACACCATTCTGAATCCACCACCACCAAAATCGAACATGACAAATCAATATAGCCCCGTGTTGCAAGCAACTCAATAAGCTCCCTATCAAAAAGTGCTTCAACAAATTCAAAATCAGCAAGCTACACAACTAGCTATTAGCAAGCCGCTCCAACAACCCAAGCCACACTACTAGTTCAACAAGCACAACAGGCTGCTCAAGCTCAAGCCTTATAACAGCAACAAGCCGCCCAAGTTGCTCAAGCAGCTCAAGCTGCTCAAGTTGCACAAGTTGCATAGGCTGCACAAGATTCCCAACAAGCACAAGCTCAAGTGCAAGCCCAATACCAAGCTCAACAAGCGCAAGAACAAGCTCAATACCAGACACAATTGCAAGCAGCTCAGCAACAAGCATATCAACAAGCCTTACAATAGTCCAAGTGCAGCGAGAGGCAACATTCCTAGCCCAACAACAAGCATTGTTGGCTCAACAACAACACGACCAACAACAAGCCTTGTTGGAACAATAACAACAGGACCAACAACAAGCATTGTTGGCACAACAATAGCAAAACCAACAACAACAAGACCAACAACAAGCGTTGTTGGAACAACAACAAATGCATGCATACCAACAAACCTTGATCGTGCAACAGAGCTTGACACCCAACACCCCACCTATCACTTGAACAAATCCGCTAATCCATAACACATTCACTCCACCCCTTGATCCACAAAATGATGTAACAACAAAAATCAAGTTGCTCTTGCAACAAGTGCTTGATCTTCAGTCAGGGAAAACCACAAAAACACCCAACAACTTGTGTCCATATCCTTTTGATAGGAGCCTTGCAATGGTACCATTCCCAAAGGGGTTTGAAATCCCTAAATTTGACAAATATCGTGGGATAGGAAACCCTGAAGATCACATCAGAGAATTCCAAGTACATTGCATGGAGGTCGCATATGACAATACCTATCTGATGCGGCTATTTCCTAGAAGTTTTGCTTGCCAAGCCATGGAGTGGTTCTCTCGCCTTCCTCCTAGCATCAAAAAGTTCCAAGAGATAGTAGATGCATTCATAAAAAATTACACCTTCAACATTGGTATGGATGTTAGTCTAGAGGAACTATTTGCTCCTAAACAAGGAAAGAGCAAATCATTTGTTTCCTTCCTACAACGATGGCATCCAAGGCCAATAGAAGAAAATGGGTCATGCCAAAGGAACAAGTTTGCACCACCATTTCCAATCTTAAGGAAACCTTGGCCTTCCATCTTAAGGTGCAAGGTATCACCACGTACGACCAATTGATCTCCAAGGTGCTTAGCATTGAACGAGCCCTTATTGCACAAGGAGGGACACCCACATATCCTGAACATCAAGACAATTGCCTATCCACTAGCTATAACAAAAAGCCTTGTACATGGGAAAGAAACAAAAATGTCACAAATGATGGTATTGTGGATGCCAAGGTCATAATCAGTGCGCCGAAACAAAACATGCAAATGTATCAGCAACCCCAAAACAACAATTGAAACAACACCCAGGTTAATGTGGTATCGCAACAACCACCCAATAATCAAATCAACAATTTGAATAATCAAGGAGGACCACCTCCATGAAACAAATATCCTCCCAAGTGGAAGGACACATCCCTTGGAGAGTCAATCGAGTCTGTCATGAAGAAGTTGGTGAATGAGAATCTCATCAAGATTCCCACCTATGAAAACTATCAAGAACCCCAAGTGAAACCACCATGGTACAATGAAAACCACCTTTGTGATTTTCACAAAATCAAGGGGCACACAATGGCCAGTTGCATGAGGTTGAAAAATCTAATCCAATACCTCATCGATGATAAAATCATAAATGTGGAACAACCCATGAGAAACCAAGACCTAAAAATATACACAAATTCGATGCTTGACCATAACAAAGGAAACAATGATAAGGGAAAAGGAAAATACAAGAATGTGAACCATGTGTATGAACATGTTGTTGTGACACTTGAGGAATATGTCCCTATCATTAACATTAAGGGAGCCAATGTTGATTATGGAGTTACTGTTATGCCTTGCATAACCACCCCATTTTATTCTGGAACAAAATGGGTCCCCCCTTTTTTCTTTTGTTTTCTTTCCCCTTTCGTTGTTGGTTTGGTCTTAGGAGTTCTTTTATTTTCCTCCTGAGTTTTTTTTTTTGTCCTGTCAAATTTTGGTTCTGCCTCAGCTAGAGTTGGGTTTCTTTTTGTTAAAATTGAAGGCATGATGAAAAATAGTGTATTTTATATGCTTTGAGGACTAATGGAAGAATTTGTGTTGTAGGATTAAATCATGCACCTGATGATATTTCTCAAGGAACTCAGTTGGAAAGCATACCTTAGTCAAGTTTGGCATAAAATTCCTCTAAGGAGGAAGTCGATGAGACCTTCCAGATGTCTTGCTGACTAGCAGTGCGTTCTATTCATTTGAAACATACCAGTCGACCATACATTTTAATCACCATGGGTTTTTATATGTCTCCTCGACATGCTGAAGTCTCACCGACCGTTGCACACAATGCTAGTGTTGCCAAAAGATTCGGGTTCGGGGAGAAGTCTTCCTGACTGATAGAAGTCTCGGTGAAAGGGGGTAGCTTCGATGAAAGGTCTGGCTAACTACTGAGGTCTTGCCGAAAGGAGTTGGCATCGGAGGAGTGGTTTGAGTTCGACATGAAGTCCCGGTGACTAAGTGATGTCTCACCGAAGACATGGTGCCTTCGGTATTAGGTTGTGGTTTCGAGGAGATGTCCTACTGACATGGGGGAGTCTCGGCGAAAATTTTGAGCTTGGCGAAAGGTCTCGCCAACCAAGCAAAGTCTCTCCAAAATGAAATGAGCTCTTGCCGAAACAAGGTGGCTTCGATGAGAAGTCTTGCCGACCCGATAGGGTCTTGCCAACATGGAATGGTGGTCCCGAAATGAGCTCTCGCCGAAACAAAATCGCATCGGAGAGATGTCCTACCAACATGGGAAGCTCTCGCTGAGAGAGATTTCCTTCGGCATAATGTCTTGTCGATTGGGGAAAGTCCTACCGACCGATGAGGGGTCTCGGCGAAAGGTTTGAGTTCACCGTAATGTCTGGCCAATAGGGTAAGGTCTTCCTGACTGATATGAGCTCTCGCCAAAACAAGGTGGCTTCAATGAAAGGTCTTGTTGACCTGATAATATCTCGACGAAAGGTTATGGCTTTGGCATAAGGTCTGGTCGAAGAGGTGAGGTCTCGCCAATGATTGTTAGTCACGCCGATGGATTCTTCCTTCGACGTAGTGTTTTGAGCTCGGTGAAAGGTCTCGCCGACCAAGCAGGGTCTTTCCGAAATGAAATGAGCTCGGGGATAATGGAAGAGCTCAACATGATATCTCATCGACTGATGGTATTCTCGCCGACATGTTTTGTGCCTTCGGTATAACGTGTTGGGCTTGATATGAAATCTTTCCAAGTGCGATTGTCTCAGCGATGAAAGGGAATATCGCTATAACTCCTGCTACCCGCCGTGATGTCTTGCCGACATGGAAAGTCTTGCCGATAGTGATGGATTTTCCAATGGAAAGGGATATCAGTATGATCGATGGGAACTCGCTATGACCTCTAGCCGATAACGATTGTCTTGCTGATGGTTTTTTATGATATCGATGTAACTTGTGCATTCGATATGAGGTCTCACCGACAAGCGTATGTTATGCCAATCGCTGCTATAGAGCATAATCACATCGGGGAGACATGACCAGTGTCTCACCGACATGCAATTTTGTTCGAATGACCTTTGGCCACCTGGGAATCTTGCGTGGCATACGTTCAACCAATCAGAGAGAACTAAAGGTGAACCATTGGCCATTTGACTGATTGACTTCCCCTGTGAAGGAGATCAATAGAGCATAAATGACATGGACTTACTCTGAGATCAAAAGCGATGGAGCAGCTCGGCGAACAATGGTGTGGAGATCTAATGGGAAAGTTTGATGCTGCTTCTAGAGGGGGTCAACATGCAGAAAGATCTAGAGTAGGAAGAAACCCGAAAGGAGGAAGAGGCCATCAGTCTCAAGGACAGCTGTGAGGTCTACTGGCAAAAGGTAGATCATCATTTATGATAATACTTCAGAAAATTCAAAGTGATTCTGATGGAAGTTCAAATATGGACACAAAGGCCAGAAGTTATTGTTGTGGTTGTAAAAGATCTGAAGGCTTCTCCTGAGGGTGATCCTTCACCAACATGGACAACGGGGATTCATATTGAATGCGGCATTAACTTCATTCCAAAAGATCTAAGGGCCGACCCTTCTGAAGGGGGATATTTTGTAAACCCTAAAGCAGGGGCCAACACATTCTTTTTGGCACGTTCTGTATATATGGCATTTTTGCCTCTTTTAGTAGGGGGGAGTTCTAGAAAAGAGAGATTTTTTTTTAGAAACTAGTAGCAGTACAGAAACTTAAGAATTAGTAGTAGAATAGGAGTTAGATTCAAAAGGCAGTGATGTATCTTTCAAGTTTTCTTAGTATAGATGGAAATAGTTTGAAGACATAGGTTTTATGTACATTGGTGATTGTTCCAGATTTGTAAATGTTGCTTATCTATTTCACTAACAGTAGAAGCAACTAGATTAAAATCTACTTCATATGTGTTCCTAAATGGTGTTTATCTTGGGTTAATCATTTGATTTGAAAAGCTTTCAAGGAATGAAGTCTTATTTTATGTTTTGTTTAAATAGTGATTTGCAATCTGCTGTTGAAGTTAGCACTGTGAATGAATGAAACTGTGTGTTAATCATAAGTTAATTTTATTCTGTAGTTTTAGTCAGGAATTCCTTTAAAGGTAACAAGTATGGTTAAGTTGGATGAATTATCATTCTCTTCGATTCCAAAGCTTTGATCTATCTTTTTTTTGTTTTTCTTTAAAAACCCTGGTTAAAATTAGGTTTAAATTTATATTTGATCTTAGAACAATCCACAAGCTCAACACCAGTAGGCCCCTTGAACATTATAGTTCACATCAACCATTGAGTGAAATCAACAAAGTCGAGAACCGATTACAAAGACCTTGGGAGTTAGGTATCCATGCGTTATTCTTTCTCTTTTAGGAGAGCAAAATAGTAATATTATGTTTACTATTGCTATGCTCATCCTAACCATCAATAGAAGCTGGTGCTAGAAGGAGGGCTTAGAGGAGAAAAATGGATAATACTAGGTTTTTCTCACCATAAAGGTCCTAGAGCGTTCTTTGATCAGGTGAAAATCCATCACCTTTGATAGAACTCAAGACCCCAGAAAGACTGGGGCAACCATCGTACCACCCTTGTCAGCTCCGCTTACTCCACCAAGATTCTCACCAATACCCTAATGCATACCTATCAATCCACCACCGAATCCATCTCAATTGCCATCACAGCTAGTTCAACCCATCCAATAGCTGGCTCAACCACCACCAATGGCATTTTTTCAGAATAATCCCTCTCCATTGGGGACTATTCTTGGAGGCTTTCATGATATGCCTAAGAATCCTGAGAAATTTTGTCCCAAGTACATTCATGGCGAATCAAGGAGTACTGAAGAGCACATACAAGCTTTTAAGGATGCTTGTACCAGAGCTCAAATAGCTCACCATGATGTATTTTGTAGGTTGTTCCCTTATTCCTTAGGGGATATGGCGTACAACCGGTACCTAAATCTTCCTCAACGCTCTATTCTAAGCTGGATAGACCTGGAGAATGCTTTCATCAATCAATTCAGGATTTACGTGGATCCAACCATTTTGTTCCACCAATTTTCTACCATTAGGAAGGAGCCAGGTGAACCTTTTCCCTTGTTTAATACCAGGTTTCAACAAATGTATAGGAGACTGCAGGACCCCTATCTAGTTGCTGAGAATAGTGCCATTCAAGCATACTTTAGAGTTATAGACCCTCTGATTGGCTTATTCCTACAAAGGACATATCAACAGGCAGATATTGGTTCCCTGTCTAAAGTCTATCATCTAGCCATTAAGCTGCAACAACAAATTAGTTCTCAACAAGGAAGTTTGGGAGGAGGTTTTCCTTCAATGGGGTATCAGATGTCTAGCCCAACCCCTTTATTCAATATTGTCCTAGGAATGTCTCCTTCCCATTATGGACATATGTCTGAGTTGCAGACTCAATCTCCCATTCCATTCTTTGCCAATGGAGCTCCTGACTTCTTTCAACAATCACAGGCTCATCATAGTCCTCATGGTCATCATAATAAAACTGGAACACCAAATCATGTCAGTCAACCACATGTTGCCAAGAGTGTTGAAAGTGAAAAGATAGTTCAACTCACAAACGAGGTGGAGACCTTAAAGAAAACTTTGTCTCAAGTCACAAATGACATGGCTTAGCTTAGATTGAACCCCTCTCAAAACCAAGGTAATTATCCTAATCAGAGCAACAACAATCAGGGTAATTACCCTAACAACAACAATCATAGCTAGAGGGGTTATCAAGGCCAAAAATCCCCTAACCAAGGCTATCAAAATCAAAATAGAGGATATAACCAGAGGCCAAGTAACAACCGACAATGGAATACAGGACCAATTAATGGTGGAGTTCCTCACAATTATCAAGCTAACGAGGACAGGTCGCATACTGTAGATGTGGCTGACCTTAATTTTATGACTAACTGGTGTAGGCTACATGATACTGCAACCCATTATGAGGTAAACTACCCTGAAATGGAGAAAGTCGTGAAGATGGCACAAGCAGATGCCCAAAATTTCCAAGGGAATTCAAACAAAGAGGGTGGCTCAGTAGATACAACAATGACTTATGACCTCTTTGAGGAAGAACCTTCATTCCCAATGCAAAGTGAGAATGAACCAGAGGAGGATGCATATGATGCCCAAGCCTTTCAGACAAAGGGAGGACACTTCCTAAGAAATCAGAATAAGGGTTTGTTCACTACATCAGCACTGCCTAATCACATGGTGCCTCCAAATCAAAGTGTTGATAACAACCCTCCTCCACCAAAAGGTCCACCTGACTTCCATAACAAAGGTAATTCCCCTGGGGTTGTCAAAAGTAATGCAAGCTATAACACAAAATTTGATATTGTTGTTGAGATGCAGAGACATAAAACCTCTTTATCATATTTTGACATCCTAAAGTGGTGCCCTGCTCAACAAGAGATAGTGTTGAAAGCTTTGGAGCAAGCTGATAAATCAAAAGGGAAAAACCAAGGTGGTACCTGCTGCAGATATGAACACAGCTTTGTACAGAAGCAAGGTAGGTACCCCACCATTTATTTTGAGTTTGAGGATCTGTGGGAAGAATCTACATAATTATTTGCTAGATTCAGGGGCTTCTAGCAATGTTATGCCATTTTCTGTATGCAATAAATTGGGATTGAACCCTATCCAAACAAACAAGAAGGTCATCCAGCTTGATAAAACGAAGGTTAATGTAGTTGGAGAATTGAGAAATATACACGTGCAAGTAGGGTCTGACCCTAGGATTTTAACCAATATAGATATTCAAGTAGCAGACATTCCTGAGACTTATGGTATGCTGTTGAGCAGAGATTTGATGAAAAGTATAGGGGGATATCTCTCCCTCAACTTTTCACATATGTGGCTACCATGGAGGGGAGTGCCTACACAGATTAGGATTGAAAGCGAACCTTGCCTCAAGCATGTCATCACTGAATATGATTGTCCCAATGAGGTAGCTTATTTTGAAACTGGGATAGGAGTTTACAAATGAGAGGAAATTTTGACCTTTTCAGTTCTTGATCCTAAAGAATTATCAATACAAAATTCCCCTGACCCCATGATTAAAGAAAATCAACAAGCATTGATCAGAAAGCTACAATAAGATCAGCTGGTCTTGGGGGAATACAACAGTTTACAAAGTATTTTACTCCCTAATTGGTGCAGAGTGCATTACCAAAATCATTTTGAATTGACCTGCCAACCCTACATCAGCATTTTAAATCATGTCTCCCAATTTCAGGAAACTAGCCTAAGTCACATCGAGACTGTTCAGATCACTTCTCATTTGAAGTCAAAGAAGCAATAATGTTAACCAGGGATAAGATACCTTCAAACAAAATTCCTTCTCAAGTTGAACTTACCCCAGTCACAATACCAGACCAACATATTTATGAGGAAAAACCCCAAGGTTTGTTTGACACCCCTACACTCACAAGTATACAGAAACCCAAGGGATTAATCAAGGATGTAAGTGACTGTCAGGAGGATAGCCACAAATTATATGATATATCTGTGCAGGAATTGGAAATTACACCTGAGGAACCGGTTGAACACCCCTCCCCAATATTTGATGCAAAAGATCAAGTAGCCCCACCTATCGCTCATTTTATCCAAATTCCCACAACAACCTCAAAAGGATCAACTTCAGCTCATGATCAGCTATGGACCCTCACATTTGATGGATCCAAATCCAAAACAGGTTGTGGTGTTGGGATTGAATTAACCAGCCTAAAAGGGAAAACCTTTTTTTGCTTCTTACAGGTTGTAGTTTAGATGCACTAACAACGTGGCAGAATATGAAGCTCTAGCTCGGGGGCTGATGTTCGCACATAAGAAGAAAGTTACTGCCTTGATGGTTAAAGGAGATTCAGAAGTAGTTATCAGGCAAGTGCATAGCCAATACACATGTCACAATAGAAGGCTGTCAGCTTATAGAAATCGGGTATGGAACCTGATTGAAGACTTTGATGCTTTTGGGATTAGCTTAATCCCTAGAGAGGAAAATCAAATAGCTGATTCATTAGTTGTTGCTGCAAGTACCCTGGAACCTATGCAAGGCTCCAAGCTTAAGAGATTCTCAGTGGAATTGATATCCACCCCGACTGTTCCTAATAACATCAAGAACTTTTAGGTTTTTGATGATGATCGACATATCCTTGCTTTTCTAGCAAGCTCAGATGTTTTTCAAGGATAGATCATTGATGAGTCCAATAGGGATCAAGGAGATTGAAACCCTGAAGATTGTGATACAGAGGGGGTCCTCAATTTAAAAAGTAATAGCATTCCTAAGGGAATGGTGGCCTTAGAAAGAATTTTTGATTTAGACCCAAGGGCTTAGGAGAAGATATCAGCTAAAGATAAAGGAGGTGAATATCAAACTGTTAACCTAGCTGATTCTGGCCTAGAAAGAAATGTGTACATAGGGAAAGCTTGCCCTGAAACAATCCAAAAAGATATACTAAGGGCACTGAAGAAGGATATTTCTGTAATATCCTGGGGGTACGAGGATCTGAAGACATTTGATGCCTCTGTTATGACTCATACTATTCCTTTGAGGCCGGAATCTAAACCATTTCGATAGAAGCAGTGGCCTATCAATGCCCTGATTGAACCACTGATCTTCAAGGAAGTTCAAAAATTTATTTCTGCAAGAATAATATTCTCTGTACGACATTCAACATGGGTGGCTAACTTGGTTCCAGTCCGTAAGAAAAATGGAGAGATTAGGCTATGTGTAGATTTCAGGAATCTGAACAGAGCTTCAGAAAAGGACAACTACCCACTTCCTTCACTGGATGAAGTCTTGCAGACTATCAACGGGTCTCAAATGATATCATTCCTGGATGGTTATTCTAGATACAATTAGGTGATGGTTAACTATGAAGATAGAATGAAGACAACCTTCACTACTAAGTGGGGAACATTCGCTTACAAAAGGATTCCATTTGGTTTGATAAACGCTGGAGCAACCTTTCAGCATGCCATGGATGTAGCATTCAAAGATCTAATTGGAAAATGCATCATCGTTTACATGGATGACCTGACAGTATTCTCTAAAGATAGACTGAACCACGTTGCAAACTTAGCTAAAGTTCTTGAAAGATGTATCCAGTATGGCGTCTCCCTGAATCCTAAAAAGTGTGTGTTCTGGGTTTCTGAAAGGAAACTTTTGGGACACATAATCTCAAAAAAGGGAATATCAATCGATCCAGACTGAGTAGAGTCCATTCTGAGGATAGCCAGGCCAAGAAGTAAGAAGGAGATGAGATCTTTCTTTGGAAAGATCAACTTTGTGAGAAAATTTATCACAGGTTTTGCAGAAATTGTAAAACCATTAAATGCAATGATGAAGAAAGAGGCCAAAATAGAGTGGGATGATGAGGCAAAGGCTGCATTTTCTCAAGTCAAACAATCCATTTCGAAAGCACCAGTCTTCACCATCCCTGACTACTTGAAGCCATTCTACATTTATTCTTTTCCTTTTGAATGTTCCTGTGTAGTTGTCCTAACTCAATGAAGAGAAGAGGGAGAGGAGAGGCCAATTGCTTTCATGAGTTCTCCATTTAAGAATGCTAAAGTTAAGTACCCACCTCTTGAAAAACAAGCTTTTGCGCTGGTTAGAGCTGTCAAGAAGTTCAGGCACTACATCCTACAAAGTCGGATTATTGTTGTATTTCCTGACGCAGCTGTGAAGTCTCTACTTATGCAGAGCGAGTTGGCAGAACGAAGGGGGAAATGGATGGCCATTTTGCAAGAGTTCGATCTGGAGATTCACCCTATGAAACTTTTCTGAGGTTTGGGCCTGTCTAAATCCATAGCTGATGCTGGTGAGAACATTATTTTCTAGCAATACACAACACATTCCTTTTCCAACGACCCTTGGTATGCTGATATCATCTATTTCATGCTCAACAATCAATGTCCAGAGGGAATGAATACAACTCAGAGGAGAGCGCTGAGAATGAAAAGCTCTCATTATATGCTCAAAGGAGGATTGTTGTATAGGAAGAATTTCGAGGGGGTGTACCTACGATTCCTTGATCGGAAAGAGGCTAAGCATGTAATTACTGAATTTCATGGGAAACATGGCACAGGTCATGGGTCTGCAGATTCATTAGCACATCAGATCCTCAGATCTGGTTACTACTGGCCATGTGTGTTCAAAGATTCCCATCAACATGTAAGAACATGTCGCATATGCCAAATTTCTGCATCAAAAGAATGCCATCTAGCCATGCCATTGCAGCCTGTTTACAAGGTAAGACCATTTGCCCAATGGGCGTTGAACTTTATTAGGGTAATTAACCCAAATTCTTCTGTAGGACACAAATTTATTTTGACTGCCATAGATTATTGCACAAGGTGGATATAGGCTATACCTTGCAAGAACAACACAACAGAGGTGGTAATCAAGTTCCTCACCGAATGCATCACAACTAGGTTTGGAGTACCCTTCGCATTGGTATGTGACAATGGCTCTTCCTTTTCTTCTGTTGAGTTCATTTCATGGGCTTATGATCACAAAATTGTCTTAAAATATTCTTCAAACTATTACCCACAAGGAAATGGAGTTGCAGAATCAACCAATAAGAATCTCTTAGGGGTAATTAAAAAATTTTTAGAGAACAATCCTAGGGACTGGCATACCCAGCTAAGATTTGCGTTATGGGCAGTTAGAACTAGGATCAAGGCTGCTTTAAAGACTTCACCATTCAAGCTAGTGTATGGACAAGAGCCTGTGTTCCCTAATCATTTGCAAATACCTATCCTTGAGTTTATGCAGAAATTCTACTGTAGTGATGATAGGATAGAAGTAAGATTAGCTGCCTTGTTGAAATTAGAAGAGTAGAGGGATGCCACCTTGCAGCAATTATTTAGACACCAGGCTATTGTCAAATGCTAGTTTGACAAAAGAGCCAAAATCAAGGCTTTCAAAATATCAGACCTTGTGCTGCTATAGGATAAAGCTAGTGAAAAGAAGGGTAGCCACCAAAAATTTGATAAGCTCTGGTTGGGTCCCTATCAAATTGTTGAGATGCTAGGAGAAAATGCTTTCCGACTGAGTAGTTTAAGGGGAGAACCTATTCCATTTCCTGTCAATGGAAAATTTCTTAAACATTATTTTGGATCGTGAAGTTTGGTATTCTTGATGGGCTGTGCATTTATGTAAATAATTGGTTTTTCTTTATGTAAGTAGTTTCTGCATTTCTGCCTATAAATAATCTCTATATGTAAATAATTGTGTTCTCTATGTGAATAGTTTGTTGTTCTTTATGTAAATAATTTTCTTTTCTGTTTGTAAATAGTTTTGTTGTTTGTTTGTTTCTTTCTTTCTTTCTGTCCTTTCGTTTCCTTTGTTCTTTTGTGTCTGTCTTGTTTTGTTCTTTGGGGTTTCTTTGTTGTTTCCATCTTTAAATAGTGGGTTGTTAACTGAAGTATACTTTGGTTATTAGGAGAGAAGTGGTTTAAATATTTTTCAGGTTTTCTGATTGGATGATTTTGTCCTAAATTCGTTGTTTTATGCCCATTTTCAATAAGAGTTGTGGAAAGTCTTGAAAACAAGGTGCAAAGTAAACAATCTTCATTAACTACCTCTGAGTCTGTCACAAATCATCAAGATCATCTCCTTTGGTAATGGTATATTTGTCTTAGGACGATAGTGTTGTAAGGTTTGAGTGAAAAATCTGATCCCCCAAATGTTGTTATGAGGTCCATGGTAGTTTTCAACCTAGAACAGATGTTAAACATCTGACATATTGAGAAAAAACTGAAGGAAATATCTGAAATTCCAAAAGAAAAAAAAAGAGAAGAATTATGTAAGAGAAAGAGGACTCAATATGAATGGGTGATTCCAGTATCTCTACCAGGGCTATGGACGCCTAACTGGCAGTAGAGCAATGTTGTGAGAAAACTAGAGGTATCTCCGTCGGGGCTATGGATGCTTGACTGACAACGAAGCAATGACCGAGATATCATTACACAACAGCTAAAGGGAATCAACTCATGTAGTTCAAATCTTGCACATTGTTGTTCTAAAGATGAGGAAAACTTTATAAAAGTATGATGCACCATTAAGCACACACTTAGATTCAGGGGTAGCCAGTGTTGGCTTACATTTGAGATTCTAGCTCAACCTTGGTTGTTAAAACTGACCCAACTGGAGTTGTGATGTTCATAAACCAGGAGTTCTGGGTAGCTGAATCTTTCAGTTTCTTGAAAATGGTTAAACCATTTTCCCAGCCGAGTCACCATTTGTTATGCCTTGCATAACCACCCCATTTTATTCTGGAACAAAACGAGTCCCCCCTTTTTTCTTTTGTTTTCTTTCCCCTTTCATTGCTGGTTTGGTCTTAGGAGTTCTTTTATTTTCCTCAATTTTTTTTTTGTCCTGTCAAATTTTGGTTCTACCTCAACCAGAGTTGGGTTTCTTTTAGTTAAAATTGAAGACATGATGAACAATAGTGTATTTTATATGCTTTGAGGACTAATGGAAGCATTTGTGTTGCATGATTAAATCATGCACCTGATGATATTTCTCAAGGAACTCAGTTGGAAAGCATACCTCAGTCAAGTTTGGCATAAAATTCCTCTAAGGAGAAAGATGGTGAGACCTTCCAGATGTCTTGCCGACTAGCAGTGCATTTTATTTATTTGAAACATACCGGTCGGCCAGACATTTTAATCGCCATGGGTTTTTCTATGTCTCCCCGACATGCTGAAGTCTCATCGACCGTTGCACACAAGGCTAGTGTCACCAAAAGATTTGGGTTCGGGGAGAAGTCTTCCCAACTAATAGAAGTCTCGACGAAAGGGGGTAGCTTCGATGAAAGGTCTGGCCGATTGCTAAGGTCTCACTGAAAGGAGTTGGTGTCGGAGGAGCGATTTGAGTTCAGCATGAAGTCCCGACAACTAAGTGATGTCTCACCGAAGGGATGGTGCCTTCGATATAAGGTTGTGGTTTCGAGGAGATGTCTTACCGACACGGGGGAGTCTCGGTGAAAGTTGTGAGCTCGGTGAAAGTTGTGAGCTCGGTGAAAGGTCTCACCGACCAAGCAAAGTCTCTCCAAAATGAAATGAGCTCTCACTGAAACAAGGTGGCTTCGATGAGAAGTCTTGCCGACCCGATAGGGTCTTGCCGACATGGAATGGTGGTCCCGGAATGAGCTCTCTCCAACACAAAATCACATTGGGGAGATGTCCTGCCGACATAGGAAGGTCTCGCCGAGAGAGATTTCCTTCGGCATAACGTCTTGCTTACTAGGGAAAGTCCTGCCGACCGATGAGGGGTCTCGGTGAAAGGTTTGAGTTCACCGTAATTTTTGGCTGATAGGGTAAGGTCTTCCTGACTGATATGAGCTCTGGCTGAAACAAGGTGGCTTCGATGAAAGGTCTTGCTGACCTGATAATATCTCAGTGAAAGGTTATGCCTTTGGCATAAGGTTTGGCCGAAGAGGTGAGGTCTCAGAGAAAAAAGGTGTCATCGGGGAGATGTCTCACCGATGGTTGTTAGTCATGCCGATGGATTCTTCCTTCGGCGTAGTGTTTTGAGCTCGGCGAAAGGTCTCTCCGACCAAGCAGGGTCTTGCGGAAATGAAATGAGCTCGGGGAGAATGGAAGAGCTTGGCATGATATCTCGCCGACTGGTGGTATTCTCGCCGACATGTTTTGTGCCTTCGGTGTAATGTGTTGGGCTTGATACGAGGTCTTGCCAAGTGTGATTGTCTCAGCGATGAAAGGGAATATCGCTATAACTCCTGCTGCCCGCCGTGATGTCTTGCTGACAATGGGGAGTCTTGCCGATAGCAATGGATTTTCCAATGGAAAGGGATATCGGTATGACCGATGGGAACTCACTATGACCTCTGGCCGATAATGATTGTCTTGCTGATGGTTTTTTGTGATATCGATGTAACTTGTGCATTCGATATGAGGTCTCACCGACAAGCGTATGTTATGTCGATCGCTGCTATAGAGCATAATCGCATCAAGGAGACACGACCAGTGTCTCACCGACATGCAATTCTGTTCAAATGAACTTTGGCTACCTAGAAATCTTGCGTGGCATACGTTCAACCAATCAAAGAGAACTAAAGGTGAACCATTGGCCATTTGACTGATTGACTGCCCCTATGAAGGAGATCAACAGAGCATAAACGACATGGACTTACTCTGAGATCAAAAGCGATGGAGCAGCTCGGCGAACAATGGTGTGGAGATCTAATGGGAAAGTCTGATGCTGCTTCCAGAGGGGGTCAACATGCAGAAAGATCTAGAGCAGGAAGAAACCCGAAAGGAGGAAGAGGCCGTCAGTCTCAGGGACAACTGTGAGGTCTAATGGAAAAAGGTAGATCGTCATTTATGATAATACTTTAGAAAATTCAAAGTGATTCTGATGGAAGTTTAAAGATGGACATGAAGGCCAAAAGTTATTGCTGTGGATGTAAAAGATCTGAAGGCTTCTCCTGAGGGTGATCCTTCACCGACATGGACAACGGGGATTCATATTGAATGCGGCATTAACTTCATTCCAAAAGATCTAAGGGCCGACCCTTCTGAAGGGGGATATTTTGTAAACCCTAAAGTAGGGGCCAACACATTCTTTTTGGCGCATTCTGTATATATGGCATTTTTGCCTCTTTTAGTGGGGGGAGTTCTAGAAAAGATAGAGAGAGATTTTTTTTTTTAGAAACCAGTAGCAGTAGAGAAACTTAAGAATTAGCAGTAGAATAGGAGTTAGATTCAGAAGGCAGTGATGTATCTTTCAATTTTTCTTAGTATAGATGGAAACAGTTTGAAGATATAGGTTTTCTGTACACTGGTGATTGTGGCAAATTTGTAAATGTTGCTTATCTGTTTCACTAACAGTAGACGCAACCAGATTAAAATATACTTCATATTGTGTTCCTAAATGGTGTTTATCTTGGGTTAATCATTTGATTTGAAAAGCTTGCAAGGAATGAAGTCTTATTTTATGTTTTGTGTAATAGTGATTTGCAATCTGCTGTTGAAGTTAGCACTGTGAATGAATGAAACTGTGTGTTAATCATAAGTTAATTTTGTTCTGCAGTTTTAGTCAGGAATTCCTTGAAAGGTAACAAGTCTGGTTAAGTTGGATGAATTATCATTCTCTTTGGTTCCAAAGCTTTGATCTATCTTTTTTTTGTTTCTTTAAAAACACTGGTTAAAATAGGTTTAAATTTATGTTTGATCTTAGAACAATCCAAAAGCTCAACACTAGCAAGCCCCTTGAACATTATAGTTCACATCAACCATTGAGTGAAATCAACAAAGTCGAGAACCAATTACAAAGACCTTGGGAGTTAGGTATCCATGCGTTATTCTTTCTCTCTCAGGAGAACATAATAGTAATATTATGTTTACTATTGTTGTGCTCATCTGAACCATCAATAGTTACCACACGCGGCAGAAAAGTCACCATCGTTGGATCATCACAACCTCCTAGGGCATCCACCTCAAATCTGAGATCTGTCCCCCATGGCTACAATGTCCTAGACCAGTTGAAAAGAACACCCGCTCGGATCTCGATCATGGAGTTGCTGAAGATATCCCCTGCACATAGAAAAATCCTTAAGCAAGCATTGGCTTCATCCACCATCTCTGTGGATCTAGATGCTAACCAGTTCCAAGATATAGTTGGAAATATTACTACCCGAAGCCTCCTCACATTCTCCGATCAAGACTTTCCTGCACAACTATCTCATAATCACACTCTCCAGCTTGAAGTCCTGGTTCATAAAAACAAAGTTAAAAGGGTCTTGGTGGATGGGGGTGAAGGTCTCAACATCTGTTCCCTCAAACTAATAAAAAATCTAGGATTCTCAAAGGACTCCATTGAAAAAGGTAAAGGAATCACGATCAGACCTTATGATGATCAAGAAAGAGTGTCTCAGGGCACTATCCAACTCCCCATGCAAGTGGGGCCAACCATTATGGAAACCACATGCCAGGTTCTTGACCTTGATTTACCCTATAACATTCTCCTGGGATGCCCATGGATCCATGTTATGCAAGTAGTTGCATCAACCTTCCATCAATTCGTCAAATTCCAATATCAAAATCAAGAGGTCACGATTCATGGTGATCCTAAGCCTTTTTCCTATTGAAAAATCCTAGAAGCAAAATACTATAAAATCGCACAAGTGCCAAAAAATGATGAAGGCCCTACCACCCCATATGTAGACCCAACTACATTAGCCTCCACATCTGAGACAAAGACACCAGCCATCCCTGAAATATCCAAAATCAAGGTCATTATCTAGGACAATGGGTGTGGAGATTATAAAATGAAGAACAATGCTTTCGTGATAGGAGAGTTACCTCAATCTCCTAGGTCTCACGGGCATCCCCAACCAGCTGAAACATCATCCCAAACCTTCAAAGCAACCCATCTAGATTTAGACATTGGGGAAATCTAAGTCATGAAGTGGTAGATGAAAGAGACATATCAAGCTTGCTATACCAAGATGAAAGGCCCACACCTAATCTTCCTATGGATGAGAGCAGTAAAGGACTCCAAATGATGCTTGGTATGGGCTATGACAAAAACAAGAAACTTGGAAAAAAAGACAATGGTTTTCTAATACCTATCATCCAAGAAAGGCATATGAGAAATCTTGGTCTCAGATGTACCCCTCTAAATGTGGCCATACTTGGCAGAGGTTCCCTAGTTAAGAAGGTCAAAACTCCCCCTCAGTAATCAGCAGTCACCCTTTGGTTACTTGTATCCACAGGTTGCATCATAGACAATTTTACCTTTGACATAACTGATGTTTGTAGTAGTAGTGATGACAAAGATCCCATAACCAACTTACCTATGCTTTTCAAGGATACTACCCTTCTCATGATTAGTACATGGTCTTTTGAGTCAACTAGTCAAACCCACGAAATAAACCTAGTCTATCCCCAACTCATTGATTACGACAAACAAGGACCACCAGTTCTAGACACATTCAAAAATGATGAGGCACTCTCAGAATTCATGGGATTATGGGATACTATACCATACAAAGATCACAAGGATGGATTTGACATCATACTAGACACACATGCTTATTACGGGGAAACGATTGAATCCTTTAGCCCCAAAAGTGAAAATTTGAGAATAATCTCTAGGTCCTTGAGTGAAAACCACACTCTGGCACTCTTTGACATGAAAACAGTAAAAATAAAGGACATATCCAATGGTGAAAACCTCTTTGAGGTGTCGGAGGATGAAGGATTCACTCTTCCTCTCAGTGCAATACATCAGGAGAAGCCGACGGTTCTAGAAAAAACGTGTAATCCAGTCAACTTGGGAATAGAGGAACAACCACACATAACATTCTATGTAGAGTCACTTCTCACAGAAGAACAAGAACTCTCAGATTCCTTCCTAAGGGAAAGGAAAGTAAACTTTTCATGGACATATACCGACATGCCTAGACTTGATCTAGAGGTTGTGGTTCATCACCTAGTTATATATCCTGAAGCAAAGCCCATCAAACAAAAGCTCAGAAAGATGCATCCCCAAATAGCATTATTAGTCAAAATGGAATTACAAAAGTTCCTATATGCAGGATTCATACGGCTGGTTGATTATCCAGGATGGGTCTCCAACCTTGTACCTATTTCAAAGCCCACTGAGGGCATCCATATCTGCATAGATTTTAGAGACCTCAACAAGGCCTGTCCCAATGGTGAATTTCCACTACCAAACATTGACATGATCGTGGACATGACAATAGGACATGAGATGCTATCGCTAATGGATAGATTCTCAGGGTATAACTAGATCATGATAGCAAAAGAAGACCATCACAAAATGACTTTTACTTGTCCATGGAGGACATATTGTTGGAATATGATGTCGTTTGGGTTGAAGAATGTAGGAGCAACTTATTAGAGGGCCATGACACTAATATTTCATGACATGATCCATAAAACTATGGAAGATTACGTGGATGATATATTGGTTAAATCCAAGGAAAGATGAGATCACATAGCAGCATTGAGTGCCATCTTTGACATACATGAGGAATACAAGGTCTGACTAAATCCAAAGAAGTGTGTCTTCAGGGTGTAGTCAGGTAAGCTCTTAGGGTATATTGTATCCATGAGAGGAATCGAGGTTGATCCATCCAAAGTCAAAACAATACTCAAAATGGAGGCACCTAGGACATTGAAACAACTAAGAGGTCTACAAAGAAGGCTCCAGTCAATCTGCAGATTCATAACACAACTAGCAGACAAGTCCATCCCCTACTCTCATCTACTCCACAAGGGGGTAGCATATAGGTGGGATGAAAAGTGTGATCAAGCCTTCAACAAGATCAAGGAATACTTACTCATGCCACTAGTGCTCATGCCACTGATTCTAGGAAAACCCTTGATCTTAGACATATCAGCAACAACAAGAGCTCTTAGCGCTCTCCTAGCATAGCACGATGAAAATAGAAAAGAGAGAGCTATCTATTATATCAACAAAACTATGGTGGGCCATGAACTGAACTATACATCTATTGAGAAATCCTGTCTAGCGGTTGTATTTGCAACACAAAAGTTCATACATTACATGCTAGCCCATCAGATAAAGCTCATAGCAAAGATAGATCCCCTTAAGTACTTTCTTTCCAAAGAAATGCTTACAAGGTGGACAACCAAGTGGGTTATGATCCTCACAGAGCATGACATAGAGTATGTGAAGCATAAGGCCATCAAAGGAAAAGCAATAGAAAATCAACTAGTAGAAGCACCCATATATGCAAAAAACCCACTTGTATTAGAGTTCCCTGACGAATCAATCTTCAACCTAAGTGTAGCCGACCATTGGAAAATTTACTTTGATGGGTCCTACATGCAACATGGATTGGGAGCAAGGATCTTCTTTATCACTCCACAGGGAGATTGTATACCTAAATCATACAAGTTGTCATTCCCTTGCATGAACAACATTGCAGAATATGAAGCTCTTGTCATAGGGCTAAGGATTGCAGTGTAGTGGCAGATAATGGCACTTAAGGTTTATAGAGACTCATAGCTCATTATCAATCAAATCAATGGTGAGTACCAAACAAAGGATGACAAGTTGACTCCCTATAAGAAGTTGGTGGAAAGTCTTAAGGAGTTCTTCATCGATATCACCTTTGAGCAGTTACCAAGAGTAAATAATAGAGTGGTGGATGCAATGGCTACAATCGGATCACTCCTAGATGTCCCTCACAACATCCTAAAGCAATAATTCCTCATAGAGCATCTTCTCATGCTCGCATTCAAGGTACCAAAGTCTGAATTTGTGTGCAAAATCATTGGCCCTGGTGATTGTCGAAACCATGATATATACACTTATCTGAGAATAGGAGTTCTCCCAGCCGACATAACCTTAAACCTTAAGAAATCCTTTGTCAAGAAAGCATCTCGTTTTGTCATCCTAGGAGATACCCTTTACCGTAGAAGCATTGAGGGAACCCTGTTACGTTGCTTAAACACTGAGGAGGCATTGACTGCCTTAACTGAGGTACATAATGACATTTGTGGTTCGCACTCGAGTGGTATGACCTTGGCCAAGAAATTGTTGAGGACGGGGTATTATTGGCCTACCATGGAAAGAGAAGCACATGACTATGTCAGAAGGTGTTTACAATGTCAGTAGTATGAAGATCTCATTCATGCACCAACTTAGGGGCTTAATCCAATTGTCACACCTTGGCCTTTCTCATAGTGGGGGCTCAATCTTGTTGAAAATATCACACCCACCTCATCCAGTGGCCACAAATTCATCATCACTGCCACTAAGTACTTCACAAAGAGGGTGGAAGCTATGCCAATGACTTACATTACTAGAAAGAAAATATCCAAGTTCATATTGAACTACTTAATATGACACTATGGTGTCCCACAAGCCATTATCTCAAACAATGGGACACCATTCAAAAATTAGTATGTTCGTGACTTATGCTACAAATTCAAAATCCAACATCGCTTTTCCACCCTGTATTATCCCCAAGGAAATGACCAAGATGAGGCTACAAACAAGACCATTCTAAAAGTCATCAAGAAAATGGTTAATGAAGTTGGTCGTGACTGGAACTTGCAATTAAATCATGCCCTTTGGGCCTATTGAACAAGCATTCGCACACCCATAGGTGCCACCCCATTCTCCCTGGTCTACGGATCAAAAGTCATAGTCCCCATCAAGGTCGAGCTCCTATCACTGAGAATATCACTGCAGAACCTCATCGTGGATGAGGAATACTAGGTTTTAGGACTAAATGAGCCAGAACTACTAGATGAGCAGTGCATGGATGCCTTAAACCATTTGCAAGTCTACCAAAACTGACTTAAGAGAAGCTACAACAAGAAGATCAGAGGCTAGACATTTCAGGTAGGTGAGCTTGTGCTAAAAGAGAACCAGAAGAATGTTTTGAATCCAGATAGCAAGGGAAGTTTGAACCTAATTGGTTGGGGCCATTTTCATCATAGCAAGCTACAAGTTAGGGGCATATCAGTTATCAACACCCAAGGGGAACCTCTACAGGAGCCCATGAACAACTCCCATCTCAAAAAGTTTTATGCCTAATCTTTCAAGGTATAAAACCAAAAATACAAAAATAAAATTAGAAAATGTCTTGAAAAAATGGTCACCCTAATGAAAACCTAGAAAACAGGCATCTTGGTAACAACAAAATAATCAAATAGAAAAAATCCAAAAAAATTATAAAAATGACTAAAAATAGTAAAGAGAAAAAAATCGTCCTCTAGTGAAAACCACTTCGGTAGCGCTTTGGGCAAGTACCTTGGAAAAAAACCTGGAAAACAGGCACCTTGTGTAAATAAGCACTTTCCATCCACCAGGATCTTCAAGGCTTGTTTTGCATCATCCATTTGTCACACTTCCATCATCCATTTATCTTCATCCATCATCCATCTGCATCCGCATCATAGCTTGGTCCTATGTTGTGTCATGATCCCTCCTAGTACTACTCGGCCCATTCTTAAGGTCAGTTTTCCCTGCCTTTATTGAAGTAGTCTATTGCATCACGTCGAGGGCATGTTCTCATCATATCAGATTCGTGTATATTCTTAAAGTATTCCCTAAATCAGAAAATCCAAAACATCAGAAAATCAAAAAATCCAAAAACATTCGTAAAAATCAAAAAATCCATCGAAAAATCAAAAAATCTAAAAACATTCGTAAAAATCAAAAAATTCAAAAACATTCGTAAAAATCAAAAATCCAAAACATCATAAAATAAAAATCCAAAACATCAAAAAATAAAAAATCCAAAAACATTCATAAAACCAAGAAAATCCAAAAACATTCAAAACATTCAAAATTCCAAAAATAGGTCAAAAATTAAAAAACAGAGTCGTCTTGTCGAACTACGTCATCTCTGAGCTTTGAACGTAGGCAAGGTGGATCTTTGATCTTCCCCCGAGACACTTAGGTAAGCCCTTTAGGAGTTTGTCACAATAAAATGGCAATCCATTTGTTCATATCTCATCAATAATCAAGTTTGTGTCAGTCGAACTACATGGTCTCTATGTGTATAATGTAGGCAAGGTTAATCTATTGATCAGCCCTCGAGGCCCCTAGGATAGGTCTTTAGGTTAGTCTCTTGGTCAAAATCTCAGAAAACCCCAAAACATTAGAAAATGAAAAATCAAAACATTTGAAAAATATCAAAAATACCAAAAACAACCTCAAAACATTTAGAAAACTTCAAAAACATCCAAATATTTGAAAAAATCCATCCATCCCATCTCACTTTCACCCGCAATAAACATCACTTACAATAAATCATCGTCATCCTCAACCTTTGGTGAAATAGTAAGAAACAAGTCTAGCAGGTTAAAAAGAGAAAACTCAATCATCAAAGTCTCAAGTCTAGGTCAGTAGGTAAACAAGTTGGTCAACTCTGTGTCAATAGCCTATCATCCAATCAGTCCCAAATCAATCATCTGATATCATCATGTCCTAGGATGCATCCTTCCTACAATGGACATCAACATCAAGAATCATCGTAGTTTAGTCTTGGCTAGCGGTATTGAAGAACATTATCTTGTTTGTTTACTTTATCTTTGTCTTTTGGATTATCTTATTTGCGCTCATTTCGATGACCTCTCGATGATGTCCCAAACGAAGGGATTTAGAGAGAAAGAAATGGGGCAACGATCATTATCTTTTTATCTATTGTGCTTGTTGGATATTCCAATAATATAACCTTGGTCATGTGTGCTTTGTTTGGATGTAAGGAGGATGTCTTGAGTATCTTTTTGACCACATAGGAGGGCTTGCCTTCGTATGTTTTGGTCAGAGATGTTTGGAATATCTAAACGACATTCTAAATAAGGTTTCGTATGTCAAGTGTGAACAGGAGTACTCCTATTTGATTGTTGAGTCAAAGTCCATCACACTAGGTGCAATGCCATCCTGGTTTTTTATACCTTGATGCATCGTGCCTACGTGTGTTAGCAAACATAAGGTAAATGGCCCTTTTAAAGTCCCAACTCCTTGGTAAGCAGATCATCATCATCACCATCATCTTTTGACTTTTGGAGTCTCTTGCTTTCTTCTATCTTGTTTCCGCACTAACATCGTACCATGATAGTTAATCAAAAATCATCATCACCATTGCATC
The DNA here is from genome assembly GCA_007258455.2 of Sequoia sempervirens. NCBI lineage: Eukaryota > Viridiplantae > Streptophyta > Pinopsida > Cupressales > Cupressaceae > Sequoia > Sequoia sempervirens. The sequence goes on along the minus strand of VDFB02373365.1, from coordinate 112,409,780 downwards.
CATCCTGCATCCACAAATCGTTAGCATGTTGCATACCATTCACATACATTACATTTTCATTATTGCATAATATAGATTGGTTATTCTAAGCATCTCATAAACCATACATATGCATTCATTACATAAGCATAAAGGAACCATCACATAGGCATTATTAACTCACATCATTGTCAAAGCATCTATTGCATCATCACATAAACATCATAATATAACTCATTTACATCCATTACATAACCATATAACAATGCATACATATCATCCATTTGCATTATCATGACATAGGCATCATATCATAACATAGACATCATTACATCATCATTAAATACATCATTTCATAGACATCATTATAAAATGCATCATTGCATCATGTCATGTGCATCATCATAAATGCATCACCATATCATACATGAGAAAGATAATGAAAAAAAAGAAGAAAATGATTGCATCTCATACATGTTATCATCATCATCCATTTAAGCATTGTAATATAGATCTGTTAGTTTAAGCAATCACATTTTCATACATCATCATCAAAAGCACATAGAAAAGATAATGAAAAAGAAATGCATCCATAAATCACTACATCACATCATCAACATCATGTAGAAGTATATATCACATTGCATCACATAAGATAGAATCATTGCATATAAACCATCGCATATAGAAAAAAAAATCCATCCATAATACATAAACAAAATAGGACATATTATACATCGAATCAAATCATCGCATCTCATATATATCATCAAAATAATATACACTGTCATGGTACAAATCGAGATCAGGTGTGTATCAATCAATATAAAGTACAAATCGCCCACGGGGCTATCAAAAATGAGCTCGTGAAGCACAAAAAGAATCATGTCTCTGATCAAGAGTGGGCTAGCCCTGCTACCTACCCTCACCCTCGCTGGCTTGACTCTCTTTGTGGTACTTTGGAGGTTGGTACCCTATTTGCTACGAAAAAACTGGGACCTGAGACACTAGGGGCATGACCTGATGATAATGAACTTTGTAATAATCGACCTCTCGGACCGCCTCCTTGTATGCTCATATTGAAATTAAACTCCAGGAGGAGGATGTGGACATACTCTCTAGCTGTTGTCTGCAGCCCATCTCCTGTGCTGCTCTGAGCTCTATGGCCTGTCTCTACTAGACAACCTGGTCCCACTCTGTCTTGAGTTGGTCCCTCTCTACTGTCAAAGCAACAACCTATCCCTGTAGCCCTTGGACCTGTGCCTGTAACTGCTATATAAGGGCGTCCCTTTGATCAGGTGGAGGTGGCGGTGGTGGTGGTGGAGGTAGTGGAGGTCCCTGATCTCTCTGAGGCGGTTGATCAGCCTATTTATCCTGATCCTACCTACCCTAGTCCTAATCCTGCTTCGGCTGATCCTACTGTCCCCTGCCTGGATTCATTTGCTAAGGTGGCCCACCTCCTCATCAGCCCCTATCTCCATCCGCATCTCCATCTCCTTGATCTCCTTGGCCTCGACCTCATCCTACCCCTCTACCCTTGGCTCTCCACTGTGCTGATGGTGTCCCTGGCATTGTCAACCTGAGAGGTGGCTTGAACCAATCTCTATATGACTGTGTGGTCCCCACATCAGCCTGACCCTAATCATATGGCAACAACCTGGCCATGAGCTATATGAAGGAATCAATGGCCTCTTAGGCTGGAATGTAGCGGCCCCATGAGGTCTCCCTCATTGTACGCACAAATATCGCAACGTACTGGTCATCGAGTCTATCCTGCGGCTCACCAAACTATCTCTAAACTTGGCCAGGAAGGTACCTCTCGATCATGGTGTGTTGTCGGCCCTACATAAATCTATCTTGTCTAGCAAAAAATAGTTGTTGGGCGTCGTCGTACCACACTGGCCATCTGAGATACGACCACCATGTGAAAGCTCTCATGTCATCAATGACCCTCCTCCAATGAGGGATGTTGGCCTATCCTTTGAATGTAAAAGAAAATCCTCCCTTGTACCTCTAGACGGCTAGGTTTTCTAGCTCCATATCAACCACTGTGACTTGTTGGTGGAGCACGACGATGTGCTCACAGGCCCAAATATGGAGAAGTGTGACTCTGATGCCGATGGCTCTACCATCGCTCTATGTGAACTCATGCAAATCTTGATATAGAGAGGCCAATAGTACTGGTCCCCACACAAATCATACTCTCTGTCACAGCATTAGCTCCCAAGCGAGCCCCCATCCTGGACTGAAATATCGGCCCCACCGATATGGTGCAACAAGACCCAAAATTATAGCTGCAATGACCAAGCGAAAGGGTGACACAGTGAGCCTGTAGCGCTCCAACTAAATCTGGCCCTTTGAAAAGATGATCTCATTATAGCCCATCACATTGTAACATGCATCTCTCCTGGCATCCACATCATAGATCACTCACTCTCTGTGGATAGGAAGTTGTAGAATCCGCCACAGTCCTCCAATGTCACTGTGGCCTCACCTGTCGGAAGGTGGAATGATGATGTCTCACTATGCCATCGCTCTACGAGCGTTGTCATCATCCCCAAAATGTGTCCTCACCAGCGGTGCATATGCAATGTACCAGAGTCCAATCATCTCTAGTTGCTCCTGGAGTTGCTCATGCATACCAACTAATCTTCCAAATATGGAGGATCCTTGCTCACGTGAATGAAGAATATTTGCGTCCTCTTGCATCAGGAAAGTCACGGTGTCAGGTTTTGTAAAAAATCATGATCCAATTCAAAATTTTCACAATTGAAATAGCAATTGCATCGTTGTTTGCAATTGCAGTGCAATTTGAAAGTTCCAAACTGTGCCGCCAGAGGCTTTTAAATTCTCAAACTTTGTCACTACATCGTAGTTTGAGCACGCCCTAGTTTGACCCTAACCCCTAATTTACAAAGTGGCTTGCCGCAGCGCTATATTCATATGCAGTCCAGTTTGGAGTTTGAACCCTAACTCCAAACTGCAACGCCACATTGCAATTCGCAACGACGACGTAGTTTGAGGCCATGCGGCACCAAAATAAAGTTTGTAGCGGCACTACAGAGGACCGCTTGACCAAAAGTTGACTTTCTAAGCTAATAAATGCGCACAAAAAATGAAATGAATGTCAGGTAAAGTTGACTCATCGGTGGTCCAGCGCTAGGAAACCTCTGGTACACTCATACTCGCTCTGAGACATGTCGTGGAGGTGGTCGTTGCACCGCAGGGCTCAGAGCTCAAATCACAGAAATCTCAAATGGCTGTGTACAAATGAACTAGAAGTGGCCCCTCATGGCTTATTTTAAAGCCTGAAAACTAGGGTTTTTTTTACCCTGTTTAGCCGTTCAACTAGGGTTTTGGACCCTTGATCCCATCTTCACCCAACTGAAGGCCGTTTTGCATCATTTTTGGCATTTTTGCACATTTTTGGCATCCCAAAGCCTTTCTAGACCTATCTCCCAAAGCCTTTCTAGACCTGTCGGGCACCTTGTCCTCTTTTTTTGCAACATCACCCAAAAATCAAAATTTTTTCCCAATCTCTGAAGGGGGCAGTATATCGGCATGTTTCTTCTCGCTGGGGCAGCAGTGAGGCAATTTTGAAAATCAGAAATTTTCTTAGTTTTGATCGAGACAATTTTTTTTGAACCAACGCAACAAGTACTTTGCTTCAAAGAGGGGAAAAATGTAGACATGGAAAATATACCGACACACTTGATCATGATTACTAACATTGTTTCGTCCTAAATCATCTTCTTAGCTAGTCATCACGTTTCATCCCTTAATTAATTAAATCAATTTTATTTAATTAATCCTATTATCTCTATTTAATTAAATAATTCACTTTATTTAATTAAATCTCTAAAGTCATTATATTAAATTAAATCAATCTGTATTTAATTTAATCTAACATCATCTCCTTCTTTAATTAAATAAATCAAAACCTTTATAAATAATTAAATCTAAATCATATTCCTCTGAACTTTGATTTAAATCAATCCAAAAATCTAAACCAAATGGTCACATCAACTAATCTCATATTAAACTAATCAAATCTTGGTTAGTTTAATCCTGATCACCTAAATCCTCTAGATTTTGCAACTTGCACCAATAAATCATTTCTTTGATTTAATAAAATCCCTAATTACTTTCAAAATGGCATCAAAAGGGATTATTCCTCCAAGTTTTAAAATCCCTCCAAATGGATTTGTCCTTCCAACAAGGCATTCATTTCCTCTTACATGTCCTTGTGCATTGAGCCTAGTGGCATTTAATTCATTATTTTCTCCCTCCAACATGTCATTTCACAAATTTCAAATTCCACCTAATATCATTTATTGTGCACATTCATCAAAATGTGCTCATCCTTCATCCATTCACATCTTGACAAGTGGCATTTGGGCATTAGATGTTGAATGATCCCACATTCATCCATTTTTCTCATTCTTCCATCTTGTTCTTCTATTTATAGAAGGATTTTCTTCTCATTTTGGATCCACAAGTTAGAGCAAAGTTACTATCTTCATATTTGGATCAAATTCATCCATTTCCATAGCATTTTCCATCATCATAGCTAGGTTATTTCATATTTTATCAAGGAAGCATATTGTTCATTATCATCAAGTGGATCAATCTTCATCAAGCTTGCAAAGGAGTTGGGAAAGGGCCAATTTCCACATCAAATTGACATCAATTCCCCCATGGGATTGAGAGTTTGCATGCTTAAATAGGATTTAATTGCTTTTCTTGTTTTGTTCTTCATTTCTTTCCTATTTTGAGCACTATAGATGAATTTCATGGGGAATCTTAGTTCTAACTTGCATATGGATCTAATATGGTGTTTGTTTGCCATGTTTGTGTAGGTCTAAGATTGGGGTTCACAACTTTCAATGTGGGCAACCCACTGAATGAATTTAAACCAATAACAGTCCTTATGGCTTCCTTTGTAATCTTGAAAGGTTGAGTTAACCACATAAATTCGGCATGCACTCGACTCAATATATACCAAACCCACTCATTTTCTTCGAACATAGGAAACTTCACAATCTGTGTGAATTTCTTCTCCTCCAATGTCTTAAATTCGGGTTTCGCACATAAATCTTCTCCCACAATGTGATTGGTGTACAAATTCAACAATTGGGAGCTTCCTAATTCTTCAACATTTGCATGAATGTATGCCCTAATATCTTCGATATGAAAAATTCCATACGAAACAAAAGAAAATGCACCTAAAGGTTCTATTTTGATGGATTTGAAGGGGTTCCATTTGAATTTCATATGAGGCCTATCCTTAATGTCGACAACCAATGGAGCAACCATTTCCATAATTTTCAAATTCACATGTTTTCAAATAAATATCTTTCGCTGGACTAGGGTTTGATCGCTAAATCGCTTTCAGACTTGAATCTTCACCCAAGTTCACCAAATTTCGCTTCAGAGCTCTCCAAACTTCTTCTTCTCAAAATGAAAAGTGACAAATGAGGGATAAAAATGACCTTTTATCATTCACGCACCTAAATTTTTCATCGCAAGAAATGCTTTTACCCTAGGTCTTCTGGATACCATGTTTTCATAGACTATGAAAGAAAATTCTTCTACAGACCTTTAAGTTTGCATAAATTCTCTCCAAAAGACATCTCAAAGCATTTGCACATCACTAATGCAATTATTGCAGTCTGCCACATTCTAGTTCCAACTACTAACAGGGGGTTTAAAAGATTTTCTTGAGAACTCCCCCTAGGATAGAGGCCTTAAACTAATTCCCAAAAGAATTACGAAAACCCGTTTTTGGTGTGGAATCATTTCCTGCTTCATAGGGACTCTTCTTCACCCATATCTTCTTCATTTGCTTCCTGATCTCATTTGTAGTAACTTTTTATTTTCCCTTTTCATCCTTCTGCATGTTTTTCCCTTGATTTACCAGACCCTTCCTGCTTCAAAATCTAGCAATGTGACCAGATTTGTTGCAGTTGTAGCACACCACATTTCTTTTTCCATAACAGTTGTTCCATTGATTTTCTCTTGATTTGCACTGGTTAGCAATATGACCAAATCTATTGCAGGTATAACATCTAACATCTCTATTGAAAAAGTTGTTTGACATAATTTTGCATTCATTTGACTTATGACCATACTTATTGCAATTAAAGCACTGACTTGAGAATGATGGACCACTTGGATTCATTCTGCTTCTACATTGAGCAGCCATATGACCAAATTTATTGCAAAAAAAATAGTAACCATTGAATCTTTGAGCATTAGGTTGTCTTACCGAATACCTTCTAGCTTTGTTCATTTGATTTCCTTGTCTAGATCTCCCTTGTCTAGATTTAGAGCTTTCTCCTTTCTCATATCTAAGACCTCGCTTGTCACCTTTAGTTCTCTGACTTTTAATCAATTCATCAAGCTTGGCTGAGCTAATCTTGAACTTCTCCTTGAATTCATTTGCAGTAGCATGTTCATCTCTGAGATAAACAATATGCTTTTCAAGCTCTTCTTCATTATTTTTGGATTGTTCCATTTCAAGCTCCAACTGATTGAATCCATCAGTAATTCAGATGCATTCTTTAGATTTTTCTTTCAAGGACTAAGTAAGCTTCTCTTCATTCTTCTTTCTATCTTCAATCTCCTTGGTCATCCTCATCACAATAGATTCCATCTCATGCTTCAGGACAACATTATCTCTGGTAAGCTTTTCACATTCCTCTATCTTTTCCTTCAAGGCTTGACTTAGGTGTTCACCTTCCATGCTCTTACTTTCTTTCTATTTAAGCTGATCACATAGTTACTTTCTCTTTTCCCTTGACTCATTGATTTTATCTTTCAATGATTGAATGAATTTCTTAGCATTCATGAGGCTTGCTTGCAATTCCCGAACTTCATATTTGGACTGGTCAAGATCATCTAGGGCCACCAAAAGTTGTTGTTGAAGACTACTTGAAATCATTGAATCACTTTCTTGGATCTTCCCCAAGCTTTTAAACTTCTTTTGAGGAACTAGGCTCTGATACCAATTGTTGGAATCAAGGAACACTGAGAGGGGGGGTGAATCAGTGTTCTACAATTTTTATCTTTATTAATCTGATCTTTAAAGCATTTATAACATTCAACCAAAAGAAGGATGCATGAACATAAAACAAACAACCACAACACCATAACACAAGGATTTTTTATGTGGAAACCCTGTTAGGGGAAAAACCACGGTGGATTTCAATCCACAATATGATCTGAATATACTCAAAAAGTGTTTACAAAAGGGGAATGCACATGCATTCAGGTACACTGCCTAGAGCTCACTGCTCAGATACAAAAGAAGACTCATTGTCTTACAAAATTATTTGGATTACATCCAAAAGATTTGAATTGACAAAATAGCATCTACTAATGCCTGATTAAAGTTTTGGTTAAGCTCATTAATTGCTTTCTTGACCTTCTATCTGATTTTTCTCTTCTGCTCTTTCTACTTTAATTCGCATCACACATCAACACACTTCGTACACACACATCAAAATGATATAAATGATCGCTTATATATATCCACAACTAAGGATTTAATCAACCACATGTCGGCTTCAATAAAACATAAAATATTTACAAACTGTCAGCTCAATCCACAAATAATTTTCAATGCACGCCAACCAAAGTTGGCCACAACATAATGAGGACCCAAATCAACATTCTCAAACACAAAAACACTTAAACAATTTCTTCTCGAAGATCCACAACACGCTACATTCACTTAGTTGGCCTTTTGTACTGATAAACAAAAAACTAATCAACCAGATCTTCTAACTTGCACATAAATCTATACAAGGCTCTATGATTCAAAGAAAACCATACATCTAACAACCTTCCCTAAGATCCACAACTCAAAATGATAATAGAAAATTTGCAAATGAATCGATGAACACAATTCTATCGGATGCTCTATTCTAGCTTGACATTTAATTGCTTAGCTTCAATTTGACTTCCGATATGAGAAAATGTTGACATGTGGATCAAATCACTGACTAGGGTTGCCATAAATGACAAAACTAGATGACTTGTGCAGTGCCTCTTGCCAACACTACTGTCATGGCATGATGCGAACAAGGCATCCCATGAGTGACGATCTGACACCTTGACTTGTCCTCTCTTCGAGACATCAGGCACAATGCTCCCTAAGAGGAAGACCTTTACATGAACAAAGAAAAATCCCCTTTAACAAAATTTTTACATGACATTACAAAAGCATTTAGAAAAAGAATTACATTGTGGTGCCTTATAAAAGTTGTCAAGAGGATAAATTTGGTATGGTATGAGAGGCTAATATGATTCTCTCATTTTTCATTTCGGTGGGATAACTTACCTAGTGGATAGAATAAGATTCCACTACCCCAAAGTGAGCAATGCTTATTATGGACAAACAACCCTGTTCCACATCGTGTTGGGACGGTTGTGCTTGATGCTTTTGTTTTTCTTTATTGGCCTTTGAAAGGGTATGGTTATGCATCTTTGTTATTGTTGTATACTTAAGTGTCTTGAATTTCTATTTTAGTGCGATTTTTATGTGGGCTCATCCTCTCACTATGGTGGGGGAAAAATGTAGTAACAGAAAAAGTATCCTTTTTCCCTTACTTGGTTTGGGAATAATTATCATTGAGTTAACTTAATGATGTCTTGGAATAGTGTTGTAATGTGTTGTACACCTTCACATCATTCTAGGGCCCTTATTTGTTTAAAACATACCTTATTTTGTCCTTTGCAAAAGTGTTGTAAAGTGTTGTAACACACTTTCATACTTTTCTAAGGTCTATTCAATTAATTAAGCCTAATGGGCCCCTTTTTAATGAAATGTACCTAATGTGTACCCTATTTATGGTGTTGTAAAGTTTTTTAACACACTTTCTCACTTATCTAGGTTCCTCTTAATTATTTGTGGTTAACTGGAGTTAATTAGCCCCTTTAATTCAAATTTAAGCCTCATTTATGACACCTCTCAAGGATCTATCCCGACACCCACAATTTAAATTACATAACAATTAATTGGGAAAAATCAAGGTCCTAGAAATTGGTGCTAGGATCCATTCACCCTAGGTAATGAATGGGTCCTCCCTCTATAGGACCCCCCTTTATCAGTTGATTCTAAATAGGTTTTTATTGATCTTTCATCCCCTGAAGGCTAGGTCCTATAAAATAGTTCTAGGACCCATTCACCCTAGGTGATGAATGGGTCCTCCCTTAATGAGGAGCCCATTTTTTAATTTCACTATGGCAGAAATTTAATAATGTTTATCTCTAGATTTGGTGTTGGATTGAATTGTTTGAATTTCAGGGTTAATCTCCTAATTCAGTATAAATAAGGGGTTAATTCAAATAGTTTCATCTAAAGAAATCCTAGATTTTCATGAGCACTCAAGAGTACATTCACAAGAGAATTATAGAGCATTAAAGAGCATTCTCAAGGGAATTTCAAGGAAAATTATCAAGTGTTTATTGCAGCAATTCAAGATCATTCCATCATGTCTAGGGTTTTATGCATTCATGCATGTTGTTGAGCTAAGATTGTGAGTGTAGCATTGAGGATCTACTTGGAAGCATTGTACACATCTTATTCAAGGATCAAGATCTACATTCTTCATGGCCACTACATGTTAGATTGCAAATTTGCATTACAAGACAATATCCAAGGTATCTGCATTGCATCATTTCATGTTTCATGCCTCAATTACATTATCTCATCATTTGGTTTAATTACCTACAAGGGGTTTGACTTAGGAAAATCCCTATTCACTAACAATCAGCAAGTTTTTCTTCCCTTGAATGTGTGGTTGCATATTTACAGGTTCAAGATCAAGTGGAGAGAAAATTTAGAACAAAATTGTCAAAGTTGTCAAGTTGCAAGATTGACCTACAAAGTGCAAAAACAAAGAATTGAAGCTACAAAATTAAGTACAGGTTTTTGTGAGCTAACAACCAAGAATCTGAGAGTGTAGAAATCAAGGAAAATAACCCAAATCTCAGTTTCAGAAACCCTAATAGGGACCCATTCGCCATGAAAGGCGAATGAGTCCTTTGTGCCCTAAAAATAGGCTTCTTGCAGCAAGGTACACACCTCTTTGAGCTCTAAAAAATTCCCCCATACTTGCTATAACAGTTAGGTATCATTTTTACTTGTTATTGGCATCTTTTAGCTCTCATAATTGTATGTTTTTTGGGTGGGGAAAAATAAGTGGTTCATCATCTTGTTGATTCATTTTTGTGAACCCTATTTTCCACCGCATCATATATATGTGTGTGTGTGTATGTGTGTATATATATATGTTTGTATATGTGTGTGTGTGTGTATATATCTGTATATATATGTGTGTATATATGTGTGCGTGTGTGTGTGTTTATATATATATAAGTAAGAATGAGAGAAATTACAAAGGAATGAAAACTAAGACCATTCCAAGCTAGTCACCCATATGACAAACAAGAATCACTACAATTTTACCACAACATTTTCTAGGCTTTATTTTCGTCACAAGCTCTGACAATCCACTTAGTGCTTAGAGTAATATCTTGTCTATTTACATCAATAAGGCCTCGCCTACTAGAATCTCTTGGTAGGAAACAAGTTTCATGTCACTCTTTAATTGTATATGTTTAATGTTTATATAAAAAATCTCCCTTTTTAATGATGTGTTTCCATGTCTACTCCTATATGTATTTTTATCATATATGCATGCTACTCATTCTATGTGCATACTCTCCTTAACATTACTCTGCTATATCTTATTACCTTTCCTTAATCGCCTTGATTTATGCTAGTTTTTTACACTTTGTCTTGTTCTATATTATATATCATAATTATTTTTAATCTATCCTAATGAGGGCTATCATGACAACCATGTTAACCTACTCCTATATCTTGTGCATACAAAGATAAATGTAAGCTTCAACACTAGTACCAACACCCTAATATGTTGCACAAAGCTATGAACCTCATATTTTCTTATTATGTACCCATCCTTATTATGAATCTAATCCATATAGAACACAAGTACATATATTCTCATAAATCCATATTTGTGCCTTTGATACCTATAGTTGCTATACTTATATTGCACTCCTTTATGAAAAACTATTATTTTCTTTTTTTCATACACTTAATCACTCTACACAATTATTTTCTTCTCTATTCTAGCTATTTTCTATAACCCATCTCAATTTTATGTTCAAAACTTAATCTTGATAGCTAAATTTTTTATAAATGAAATATTGAATTGAAAATATTAAAATAAATAAAAGTTTCTCTATTTACTTAGTCTCATGAACCTTATTATTGATCTAACAAATAAATTATTATGTATGGACATTCAAATAATTGTTTTAGTTAACTTTTGTTGACTATACCATCCTCTTGTGTGTCATGTAATTTATCTAATATGATCGCACAAACAATGAACTCCTTTAATAAATACAATCCAAGTCATTTGACCTTACACCTTTCTCAATGCTTCTTAAATAAACTATCATACAACAAAATTAATTCCCTAAATTTATATTCCTTATTCTTGATATGGTGATCATGCCATGTACCTTTTTCCTTTGCTTGTATAAACACTAGATCAATTGTTATAACATTTGCTTCTCTTTCAAATGATATAACTATGATTTATCATGATTAAGAACTCAACATCCCCTAAAAATATAAATTGTTTAATGTGTGTATATTAAGAACCATAAATTCTATTAGAACAACTACTTTTCCATAGAATGTTGTATACCTTATCTTGTAGGTGTTGTCTTGTATACCAATAATATTATTGTTATTCTATTATCTCAATTATTTTTCCCTATATTGTATATAATTATTAGAATATTCTTCAAAATCTTATTAAATACTTTAACAAACCTATTTTATCATGGTTGATATATGATATACTTTTTTATACTACACCAATATATCTCATCGGAAAACTTTGAATAGTCTAATACACATCTTGTTCACTTGTTATACTATAAGAATAATTTATTTGGTAATGATAATTTCAAAAAATAAACTTTGTAGCTATCTCCACTCTATAATCCTACATGGGAACAACTTCTTCAACTTTATCAAATAGTTCAGCAAATGCTTATAAAATTTGCACCACTCTTGCATGCAAATAGATTGATAAGTCACATATATTGCTTATTTTTAAAAAGGTTCCTGTATTAGTATTAGTGCAATAGGAAACTAGTCTCTTTTAATGGGTTTATTAAACCTATAAAATATCAAAAATACATAAAACCCTTATGCATCTCTCCTTAAAGTAGGCCACCACAATCTATCGTGTTGATATAAAAACTTAGGTTAAGTTGTAAAAACACAAGGTGATTACTTACTACCATCAACCTTTAAAGTATTCTTATGTAATAATTTCATAAAATTTATTGGTTTTTTGTGGGTTTTACTGAAGTACAAATTGTGATGAAGTCAAATGGGTGTTTTGAATGGTATGGGACATCTTTTTTAGAATCTTTGGAAAAAATATGTAGAACTTAAATTAACCCAAAATATATTTTTAGTAGGTGAATACATAATGTTATGTCACACTTTATAAAGGAAAGCATATTTTATCTCTTTAGCTTGAAGCATCTAGACTTGATAGATATGTTTTAAATTTTGAAACAACAAAAACTCAAGTTGGAAACAAAGGAAAATTTTATAATTTTTTGTCATGTAGACATGTTCAACCCAAGGGGATTCAACCAAATTTATTTTGGCCAAACCAAGTTTTGTCAAACGTCTTTTGGGACAAACATATTTAGTATGAATAAAAAGTTATAATAACTTCCATTTTTAATAATTTTTTCCTAATTTGATATCTTTTGTAATGCCTAAAATTTTTCAACATTGAACAAAAACACAACCAACAGTTTTTATTATTATAGTCAACCCCTAATTGCCTAACATGCTTAATATAGTAGCATACTATATGCACCAGAAAATGTTTTATGCATATCATCATTTCCAACATGTCACTCAATAGCAGGGAGAGATAAACATGTAAGTGATTGTGTGGAATCCATTACACACACCCTTAGACTATAATTGTCTAACCTAGTTGGGATTGGCATTTTTAAGCCAAAATGCCTCGAATGAAAAACCAACTAGGTTGATTCCCCTTAAAGTTCTTACATGATAAAGGTGGTATTGTTTGATTGACAATACCAAAGCCCTATAAAGACTACTAACATTCCCTTCTCCAACCCTATTTCATCATAAGGTGTAAATAAAAGTAAAACACTGTGGGTTTTACCATAATACCTATGATGCTTAAATCACTAAACTTCTTGAAGGTGTTGAACTAAGTCACCTGGAGTTTGATTCTAACTTAAGAAAAAAAACCACTAGAAAATAGGATTCTCATGTTTTAGAGCTACAAAAGGAAATTACAAAAACAATGAGAGGTATGCGCTATCATAACAAAATATTTTCACTAATTTCATTAGGCCTTCAACTCTTAGATTAATAGTTAGATCTCAAATAAACATATTATATGTATTATAGTTACATCATACATAATCTATATATAATAAAAAAATAAGACTCTCATTCTCAAGGGAATTAAAAATATAACCATTATTTCTATCATGAAACTATTTAATATAAATATTTAATTAATAGTAGTTAATCCATTTAATCACAAAATGTCTAATAGGTTTAAGGTGTATATATATGATGACTATATATACATATTCGTATAATGGTTAATTTAATAATATATTTGTAGACATGTAAAAAATTATAATGCACATCACACATCCTAAAACTACATTTTTCCATCATTGATAGCATTTTCATTACTATTACTATTGTAGTAACGAAAAAAGTAGCCTTTTCCATACTTGGTTTGATAATTGACATTAAAATTAAATTAATGATGTCTTGGAGTGGTGTTGTAATGTTTTGTACACATTCACACTATTCTAGGAACTTTATTTAACTAAAACATGCCTTAATTGATCCTTTGTAAGGGTGTTGTAAAGTGTTGTAACACACTTTCACACTTTTCTAGGATGCATTTGCTTAATTAAGCCTAATGAGCCCCTTTCTGATTAAAATGTACATTTAATGTGTACCTTGTTTAAGTGTTGTAAAGTGTTTTAAAATACTTTCACACTTACCTAGGTGGTCTTAATTAATTGTGGTTAATTGGAGTTATTAACCCACTTTTAATTCAAATTTAGGCCTTAATTTTGACACCTCCTAAAGATCTATACTGGAAATCATAATTTAATTAACAAAATATTTTATTGGGAAAATTTTGGTCTTGGTAAGTTGAGCCAGGACCCATTCTCCCTTGATGGCGAATGGGTACTGCCTTAACAGTACCCCTTTTTTTCAGTTTATCCAGAATGGGTTTTTGGCCCTCTTAATTTCAATCCCCTGGGGTTAGGTCCTGGTAAACTAAGCCAAGACCCATTCACCCTAGATGGTGAATGGGTCCTCCCTTAATAAGACCCCCCTTTTTGAATTTCATTCTGGTTGGAATTTAATAATATTTCTTCCCAAATCTAGTGTCCGCATTAATTCTTTGAATTTCGGGGTTAATCTCCTAATTTAGTATAAATAAGGGGTTAATACACATTGTTTCTCCTAGAAAGTTTATGAAGAAACATAAAATTTCAAGAATTCAAGAACTATAGAAAATTGGATTTCACAAGAGCATTCATAAGGAATTTCAGGGCAGATTTCAAGAGTTTATTGCAACAATTCAAGATCATATCATCATTTCAAGGGTTTGATGCATGCATTCATGTTTTTGAGCTAAAGAGGTGGTTGTAGCATTGAAGATCTACTTGCAACCATTGTTCATTTCATATTCGGGGATCCAAGATCTACATTCTTCATGTCCACTACATGTTAGTTTGCATATTTGTTTCACAAGAAATCATCCAATGCGATATCATTTACATATTTCATGTTTCATACTTCATTTCATTTCATCATTTGGTTTGATTACCTACAAGGCGTTTGACTGAGGAAAACCCCCATTCACTAACAAGAATTTTTTTTTTCCCTTGAGTGTGTGATTGTAGATTTATAGGATGAAGAGCAAGATTTGGAGCAAAATTGTCAAAGTTGCAAAGTTGCTAAAGTTGTTATTCAAAGTGCAAGATCACGGAAAGAGCTCTACAAAATTGCATAAAACCTTAAAGAATTTGATAACATGGAATTTGAGAGTGCAGACATTAAGGAACATGACCTTGAAATTAGTTTTTTAAAACCCTAAAAGGACCCATTCGCCACTAAAGGAGAATGAGTCCTCCATAGCTCAAAAACAACAACTTTCTGGCTAGGTACACAAATTTTTATGCTCTAAAAACTTCCCCCATAGTTTCTATAATAGTTAGGTATCATTTATGATTGTTATTTACATCTTTTGGCTCTCATAATTACATCTTTTTGTAGTGATTTAGTGTGAAAAATTTTAGTGGTAGATCCTCTTGTTCATGCATTTGGGTCTACCCTATTTTTCACCTAATCATTAATGGTGAACCAAACATATTGAGGATTGCAATTTTTTTATTTTTGGGGTCTCTCATTGCATCTTAAGTTAGATCTTGCATTGAATTAAGATATCATTTAGGGTTACTTGTTTTACATTGAAATCTTGCATCTCATATAGGGTTTATATTTGCATTGTTTTGCATCTCTTTAATTTTGAAAAAAAAAATAAAATTAGTCATTTTGCATCTCATTTAGACCTCATACAATTGCATTTGAAAATAAATAAAAAATTGCATTTCAACCTAGGTCTTGCATTTCATCTTTTCATTGCATTTTTACATTGATTTTTTGGAAAATCTGAAGTTGAAGCTCACTGTCTCAAACCTAGAACTAAAAGATATAACTGAGAACTTGAAAATCATTGAAAAATAGTTTAAACTACCTAACAAGGACCCATTCGCCTTTACTGGTGAATAAGTCCCTAATCAGGTATGATCTGAACCTTCTGGTAACTTAAAAAGCATCAAAATTCACTTTGAAATCCATAGAAAAATATCAAAAACACCTAACTAGGACCCATTCGCCCTTACTGGTGAATGAGTCCCTATTAGCTACTACTTATAATTTTTTAGGACATTAAAATCTTAGTTTTTAGGTTTTGTTTGGAGCTCTTACCTTTCAGTTTCAGTTTCATGATTGGCTCTTTTGTTAATTTCATTGCATTTAGCTTAAATTGCTTCATTTTAGTGCATTTTAAAAGTTCAAAATTGCATCAAAACATTTCATTTTTAGATTATTGCATTGTGTAATCAGTAAATTGCATTGCTTAGACTTTGAAAATTGTATTTCATTCTAGGTTGTTGCATTCCCCCTTTTCTATCCTAGGGTTTGCACACTGGGGTTGTAAAACTTGTATGAGCTTTACAACTTGGTGTCCCATCCACAATACTATTATAAGACATAGTTTGCTCATGTCATCCCACAATATCTCACTCATCATGGATTTTGGGTTTCCTAACTCTCTTTCTGATAGTGTTGAGAATCAACCCTCCATGGCTCATAGTTTGCATACTTCATTTCCCATGGCTTCACATCCTACAACCAATGTGCCTCTTGTTACCAACACCGTCCCTACCATTACCACTTCCACTCAAGCTTTGGGGTCTACTCAAATATAAGGTGGAATTCCAATCCCATCCTCCATGATACCAATATGTATTCCCACATACACTAGTACACAACCTAAAACAACATTCCCAACCTACAACAACATTCCAACCTACAAAAACATTTCAACCCACAACTACCATTCAACCAACCACAACAGTCATACCTACTAGTACCGTATACACTTCCATAGGTATTCTTGTAGGAAATGCTTCAAACACAATAATACCTCAACAATCCACGTTCAAGAACCTAAAATTCACTAACCCTCCACATGCATACACTACACCACCTTATTCCCTTGAACCTTATAACCAAAATGACCCTCTCATTAATTCACTTTTGTAAACCATGAAATCCCTTCAACAACAAGTGGCCACATTACAATAGAACAATAATGGTCAACCTTTGCAATACATCAAGTCCACTCTATTTTCCATCAACATATTAAGAGCACAAATGCCATAGGGAATAGAGGTCCCTCACTTTGGGAAATATGGTGGGAAAGGAGATCTTGTAAGCCATGTTTTTTCCTTCACAACCTTGTGTAGTGATTTCATCTTTGAGGATAAACTGTTGGGTAAAATATTCCCTAGATCTTTGAAGGATACTGCTCTAGAGTGGTTTTCCTCTTTACCGAACAATTCTATTGTTTCATTCAATGAACTCATTGATGCTTTTTACAACCACTTCCATATTCACATGGGTCCCAAGATGACCCTTGCTGATTTAATGACATGCAAGAAAAAAGAGGATGAGAAAGTGACCAATTTCATAGGAAGATATCAAACACTTTATTCACAAGTGAACATTAAGATTCCTGGTGCTAACCTTCAAAGAATGTTAATTGCCAACTTACAAGATAAACTCCGAAGAAAAATTGAAATGTTTATGTTTCCATCCTTCACACAATTATGAAAAACCCTTCATGACCATCAAAACTTGATTGGTAGCCATGATGTGAAAATCCCCCTAGTCATCCTAAAAAGTTTGAATCCACGACTCAAAACAATTACCAATCATTCAAGAAAAGAAACAAGGGATTTTTACAATTAGATCCTCCTCAGACAAGTGAAAAAAACAATAATCAAGTGGTTTCTATAAAAATTCCAACTCATTTTGGGGATAGAGAGAGAGAATTCACTCCTTTACCCGATACCCTTCACAATATCATGTTGCAGCTTATTGACAAAAACATGCTTACCTTATCTCCTGTTAGAGAACGTGATCCTACTTTACCATTTCCTAAAGGCTTTCAAAAAAATGCTTATTGTCATTACCATCAAATAGATGGACATAGTACAAAATATTGTAAGTGTCTTAAACATCTGGTGCAAGACCTTATTGATTCTAATCATTTACTAATCATAGGTGTAAATGATCAAGACAATAAGTTTGTAGCTCCTCCTAATCAAAATTTGCAAATCTTTACAAATCCCATGCCTAAGCACAATATTTCATTTGTCAAAGCTAGTGAAATGAACAATGATGTGATGAATGTTGACACGAATGATGACAATATGAATACCATTGAACAACATCCCACAAATGAAGTGATAGCATTTATCGAAGCTAAACCTCGTAAGGGCTTGAATAAACAACCTCTTGACATTGCTTTCTCACAAATGACATACCTAAATGTGCACTTGATTGTCCTCTTTACATAGATGGTTGAATCAATAATAAGCCCACTAATGGGATATTGATTGATCCCTCTATGGAGAGAATGTGATCACAGAAGAATTCTTATATGTGTGTGAGCTATATCAAGAAACATATGATAACCTGAAAGTATGGATCAAGACACGTAATAGATTTTCTTGCCCTACGGTAGGCTTGATAAATCTTCCTTTAAAGGTGGGATCGAAAACATTAATAGTGTCATTCTCTATCATCCCACAATCGAACCAATTTCATGTGAAGCTAGGCTATCCATGGCTTCGCTCCATGAATGTTGTTCCTTCGGTTGTGCATAAATGTCTAAAGTTTCCATTTGGTAATGACATCTTCACTGTGCATCATAGTGGATTCCATCCTACCTTGGCAAAAGGGAAATTTTCACTAGATTACATTTGGCTTGAGCCTATGGAACCTATCAAGCCTCATGAAGATTTCTTTTTCAAATCATATCAAAAATTCAAGGCAAAGAAAATAGCAGAACTATCCCTTTGAAACATGCCTCAACCTACGACCGAACCAACTATCCTTGATGAGACAATGATTGAACCAAAAACACTTTCAACCATACAAGAGCAATCTATAGAACAACCTCTTGAAATTTCCCACAAGAGACCACAAAGATAGTACAAACAATCCCATTGTCCCTCCTAGAGTCAAAAAAGTGTACAAAGTCAAAGAGAAAGTTGTTGAACAACCTATTGTGGTTTCTTCTATTCCTCCCAAGGAAGAGAAGGAACCTATGATTGACAAACCTGCTTTTACACAAAAACAAATTGACAATAAACTAAAAATAAATTGAAGTGCTAGAGAGTATAGATGTAGATTTTTTGTTATTGCTTGTAGATTACAAACTCAAGAAAACAACCATAACATATAAAATCATAATCCAAACCTACCTGAAGCAATGCATGATGACTCAACCCTCACCGCAACATAAACAAGAACATTGCATGGACATTGTTATTCGACCTCCTATTGCGATTAGATTGATGATAACATTGGCATTACAAAGATTGATGAACAAGTGCGTGATGATTTTAATGCATTGTTTCTTCTTCCATGAGCTTAAATGATAAATATCCCAAAAAGAGTGTTGAACTTGGTGCGTTTTTTAGTTTGGCACTTGATGTTGTCCCTTTGGCTAGTTTCTTGCCTTTTGTTTATACCGACCAAGATTGGGATGTGGATGACTTGCTTTAGGTTGACTTGCATATGCCTTACTAGTCTTTTGATTTTTTATTTTTATTTATGTGATTGCATGTGCGTAATTTGATCCCTCGTGATGTCTCATTTGATGTATCCTCTCTCTTTTGTGCATTCTTCTATATGTACCTTCATTCTTCTTTATGTCATAATCATTTCATTTGTCTTGTGTTTTCTTTTTGGGGATGACACAAGGTGTCAAGAAATTTGTGTCTCTTCCATGTTGACCTGAAAGGATTTTTCTTTGTTTTCACTCTCTTTGTGTCATTCTTCCAGTTCCATGAGTATTTTGGGAATGATGATAGTTCAATGCTCTTATAACAAAATTATAGCAAAGAAATATTGACCCAAAATCCATAGATCCCTTATGTATTTGTGGGGGAAACCATTCCTTCCTATTTCATGATGCAGCTTGCTCCAGAAACATCTAACTTGGCATAGGATTTTTCAAGGAAAGATCTCATGTCTTAGGATAAAAAACATTAGCTACTTTAAAACAATTGCTCATAGTAATGGTGTAGCAACCGCTTTAAAGTGGGGGCATACATATATGACATCTTTTGGAAAAATTTCATGGCATGATTTTCCTTTTTTCTTGTGATGTGTCCTCTTCTTGGTGGTAACATTGGGTTTGATTCCATCCAAGAGTGTACGATCTACTATCATGGCATGATGCGAACAAGATCCTATGGACAAAGATCTAACACTTTTGACTTGTCCTCTCTTGGAGACATTAGGCACAATGCTCCCTAAGAGGAAGACTATTACACGAACAAATCAAAATCCCCATTAACAAAATGTTTACATGACATTCAAAAGCATTTACAAAAAGCATTTATATTGTGGTGCCTTATTGAAGTTTTCAGGAGGATAAATTTGGTATGATTAGTATGATGGGAAGCAGATAAATTGGCATGAATTTCTCACTAAACCACATTGTTGGGAAAACTCACCTAGTGGACAAACTAAAGTTCCACTACCCCAAAGTGAGCAACATATGTTACAAACAAACAACCATCGTCTCACATCGCATTGAAATGGTTGTGCTTGATCCTTTGTTTTCGTTTATTTTTCTTGGCCTTTGACATGGTATGATCATGTATCTTCATTATTTATGTATACTTAAGTGTCTTGGATGTCTACTTTAGTGTTATTTTGACATGGGGTCATTCTCTCACTAAAGTGGGGGAAAAATGTAGTAAGAGAAAAAGTATCCTTTTCCTTAGTTTGGTAATTGACACTAGAACTGAATTAATGATGTCTTGGAGTAGTGTTGTAATGTGTTGTCCACATTCACACTATTCTAGGAACTTTATTTAACTAAAGCATTCCATAATTGATCCTTTGCAAGGGTGTTGTAAAGTGTTGTAACACACTTTTGCACTTTTCTAGGACACATTTGCTTAATTAAGCCTAATGGGCCCCTTTCTGAATAAAATGTACATAATGTGTACCTTGTTTAATTGTTGTAAAGTGTGTTAAAGCACTTTCACACTTATCTAGGTGGTCTTAATTAATTGTGGTTAATTGGAGTTATTAAACCTCTTTTAATTCAAATTTAGGCCTTAATTTTGACACCTCCTAAAGATCTATCCTAACAATCATAATTTAATTAACAAAATATTTATTGGGAAAAGTTTGGTATTGGTAAGCTGAGTCAGGACCCATTCACCCTTGATGGTGAATGGGTCCTCCCATAACAAGACCTCCCTTTTTGAGTTGATCCAGAATGCATTTTTGGCCCTCTTTCAATCCCCAAGGGTTAGCTCATGGTAAACTAAGCCAAGACCTATTCGCCCTAGATGGAAATTGGGACCTCCCTTAATGAGACCCCCCTTTTTTAATTTCATTCTGGCGGGAATTTAATAATATTTCTTCCCAGATCTGGTGTTGGCCTTAATTCTTTGAATTTCGAGGTTAATCTCCTAATTTAGTATAAATAAGGGGTTAATTCACATTGTTTCTCCTAGCAAGTTTATGAAGCAACCTACACTTTCAAGCATTCAAGCACTATAGTAAATTGGAGTTTACAAGAGCATTCATAAGGTATTTCAAGGTAGATGTCAAGAGTTTATTGTAGCAATTCAAGATCATATCATCATTTCAAGGGTTTGACGCATGCATTCATGTTGTTGAGCTAAAGAGGTGGATGTAGCATTGAAGATATACTTGCAACCATTGTTCATATCATATTCAATGATCCAAGATCTACATTATTCATGGCCACTACATGTTAGTTTGCAGATTTGTTTCACAAGACATCATCCAAGGTGATATCATTTACATATTTCATGTTTCATGCTTCATTTCATTTCATCATTTGGTTTGATTACCTACAAGGGGTTTGATTGAGGAAAACCCACATTCACTAACAAACAACAATTTTTTCTACCCTTGAGTGTGTGGTTGTAGATTTATAGGTTGAAGAGCAAGATTTGGAGAAAAATTGTCAAAGTTGCAAACTTGCTAAAGTTGTCATTCAAAGTGCAATATCACAGAAAGAGCTCTACAAAATTGCATACAACCTTCCAGAACTTGATAACAGGGAATTTGACAGTGCAAACATCAAGGAATAGGACCCTAAAATTAGTTTTTTGAAACCCTAAAAGGACCCATTCACTACTAAAGGCGAATGAGTCCTCAATGCTCAAAAATAACAACTTTATGGCCAAGTACACAACTTTTTATGCTCTAAAAAATTCCACCATAGTTGCTATAATAGTTAGGTAGCATTTATGATTGTTATTTGCATCTTTTGGCTCTTATAATTACATCTTTTTGTAGTGATTTAGTGTGAAAATTTTTAGTGGTAGATCCTCTTGTTCATGCATTTGGGTCTACCCTATCTTTCACCTAATCAATTGAATTTAGCATCATTTTACTTAATTGGCATCATTAATCCCCTTTTCACATTATTTCCATCATTTAACCATATTTACCTCTATTAATTAAAGAATCTTGAATCGTTTAATTAATTCACCATTTCATTATTAAGTGTCTCCTTCATCCTCCCAGTTAAATAATTTCAATTATTTAATTAGATTCATCTAATATTTCTTCTAATCCAATATAATTAAATAATCCTAATTATTTAATTATCCCATTTTTAATCCTTCTCCTCCAATGGAATATTCTTTTTAAAGAATGACATATTCCTATCCTCCAATATGATTAAATAATTTCTAATTATTTAATTATCATATTTTCCCTCCACAAAGCATATGCTCAAGGAATATTCATTTTCAAAGTATCTTGACTTAACTCCTCTCAACCATTTCTAGCCCTTGATCTTGAAATCTATTCTCCACCCTTGATCTAAAATATCCTAACCATTTTCTTAAAATGGTGGAGATATCTTAAGTTCTAACTAATCACATCCATTGATCTTCCTTGATTCACTTTCCTTTGTGGGTGTTGAGGATCAATCTCAACCCTTCTTTATGGGCATTGAATCTCAATCCTAACCCTTGATCTAATTTCCTAAAATCTATAAAATAGCCTTCAATCCTTCACATTCATCACCTAGAATATTTATAGCTAAGTCATTTCCATTTGAGTTTCAAGCATTCATCTTGAGCATGTAGATCATCTTTGCATCACATTCAATCAAGCTTTTGCTAGCAATCATGGAGGCTTCAAGTGTTTGATCAATCCAACACCATACAACACCAAACTCTCCAACAATGGGATGGTGAGATTGTTCTTGTTTTGATTTCAATTATGTTTGATTATGCTAACATTAGGGTTTGATTTCATGACTTGATTTACAATTGGATCTCATTGGTAAGTGGGTTTGATCTCTTGTTTTGGGTTCTTTGATTAAATTCTTGATTGTTTATCCCCTTCCACTTTTATCCCTTACATAAAATGACACACCCAATGGGACCCACATCCTTGATTTAACATTTTTATCAATTTTTTGGTGAGTTGCAGGTTTTTGGAATGTGACCATTTGAAACAGAGTGTTTTTAGTGTTGTAGAAATACATGTGTGTTTGCATTAAAGAACGATCACTGTTGCAGGAACAAAACCACGTTTGCCTCAGTAGGGGATCACTATTGCACAAAACACCACCGCTATTGCAAACCTAATCACTATTGCTTCTCTACTTTTTAAGTGTTATTTTTTTTCAATCAAGATACAGGTGCACTTCTGTCAAAAGAAGGTCACTCTTGACCTCGACTACTCCATAACAAGGTTGTTGTTGCAAAATCAGAACATGGTTGTCTCAAAGGAAGGCTACCCTTGTCAAGTAATAGAGCTTCTTCTATTATTTCCTTCTTTCTGATTTGAATTTCTCAATATTGGATTTTGGATATTTAGAAATCTAACCCTAACCTTTGTTATTTGCTATTATTTTGAGCTTTATCTAACCTAATTGTGCATCCTTTTCATGGGATGAAGATAAGTTTATAGACTACTAATCCAACTTGTTTTATAAGGTTTCAGATAGTAGAATGCTATTGATCAAAATACTAACACTTTTCTTGTAGCCCCTTATCAAAGAATCAATTTATTCAAGCATTATGTTTTCGTTTGTCATAGATTATCAAACATTTACTTTGGTGCATAAAATGAATTTATTTGTCATGCTTGGGAAGTCAGATGTGTATCCTCTTGCCTTTCATCATTTGACAATATTGGGTGATGAAAAACATCTTGGACTTCACATTTCTTGAGTCACTGAAGGTGTCTTGTATATGTATCCTCTCCCCTTGCATCATTTGACAATCTTGGGTGACGAGAAATATCAAGACACATAAGCCTTCCATTTTTTTTAGTAGAAGGCCTACCTTTGAGACACATCGCAATGGAGAACTCAATGGGACAACCTTAAAGAACATTCCTAGGCGATCTATATAAGGTGTGAAGGCGAAAGTTAGTAGCACTATCTTGTGAAGTATACCACATGTGTCAATTCTGATGTGGGTTTATAGACCACACATGAGTTGATTAAAGGCTTTAGTGTCTCACATTTGATGTTATACCATGGGTGTTCACTAAGTCATTACAAACCCTTGTATCTAGAATCCTAATACCAAGTTGTATGTTGCATCGAGTTGTAGTAGTGCATCGTGATAACATCATCATGATAAGTTACCATATTTGGTCCTTGGTTGAGGTGTAAGGTGTCTTGCTAGAGTTCATGCTCTTTGAAGGCTAGTGGTGTCAAGGTGGTAAATGACCTTGGAATACCCTATTCACTCACTCCTTGGATATGTATTATCCTTTGGGTGGTAAGCCTACTATGAGGAGACGTTCCTTTAATACTAACTAGGTTATACTCAACTGACGTGTATTCTTTGAGCTAAACTTAGTGAACCTTGTGGAAGAAGGTTTTTTCAAAGCATCTTATCCCTTTTGAGTTAGTTATATGCCTACTTTGTTTGTTGTGTGTATCACTTGCTTCTTTTCAAATAAATCATTTCAAACATTAGACCTAAACTTTTAACTTGCAAATTGTCAAAATAGTCATCAGAAAAAAAGTAGAAAATAGAGTCACACTTGTCAAAAAAATAGTCATTGTGCATCTTACCACATCTATCTCAGAATCTTGTTGCTATTGCTCAACATCTGCTCGCACTTTCCTAAACATTCACTTGCTATTGCATTACATTGGCTCACTATTGCACATCTAATCACTATTTTTAATTTCTCCTATCTACCAATCATTGTGTCTAAACAGTCACTTTTTTCAAAATTGTCGCAGCTACCTCTATAGAAGCTTTCTTTTGTCTGATAATTTTTTTGTGGCTAGTGTCACATTTCTCTGCTTAATAACTTGCTTAGACTTATTAATTTTTTTCTTAGACACTGTCATAGCCTTCTGCTATGCTGTTAGAACATCTATCATAGTATACCTGCACTTTTACATGATTGGTTATACCTTCAAACATTGTCATCCTGCCTTTGGGTGATCCCACAATAGTGGTTTACAATTTTTGGCCAAACTGGACACTAAAATTATTATTTTTAACTAAATCTTCACATTGGGGCACCTATAACGGATAAACCGTGAGGAATTTGAAGATTATGCAAACTAGAGTCTCTCCACATTTTGTCTAATGATTCTAAAAATATTCTTTTCAAAAATTTTGGAATTTGATTACACTTCTTTTTCCATCTCCCACGAAAATTGGTTTTTTTCAGAAAACAACATTTTTAAAAAGTGGCGCACACTGTATAAAGCATAAATTTTTTTTCCTTGAAGGATAAAATTCTAATTCTTTCGAATTTAGATTTGTAACTCTGATATCTAGTGCTTCCACTTGGTTAGATAGTTTTTTATTGAATATTTTTTCTTTAATTAAGTTTCAAAGTCAAACCAATTACAATCCAGACATAGCGCAATCGTATAACGCATAACTTTTATTGTATGTATCAAATTTTTTATTTTTTATTTTTTTGGATGAAGGACTCCAATATCTGGTGCACTTATATTTTTCAAAAAAAAAAATTGATAATTTTCTATTTTTCCAGATGTGCAGAATAGAGAACTTCATTTTCGGTGAGAAACCTATATTTAATAAAACTTAAAAAACAAATAGATAACAAAACCTAAACATATTAAAATTATATTCATTAGATAGCTCATTCTGAGGGCTACCTGATACCAATTGGGTTTGTGAATTCTCCTCCATTTTCATTTTCAAATCGAGCTTCGAAGTGCAAAATTCTGGACAATTTTGGTGCCTTGAAGGGTGAAGGTGAAAAAAGGGTGGTTCGGGCGAACCAAGAAAATATGTTCGGTCGATCATAGGTTCGGTCAAACATATGTTTGGCTGAACCACTTTAAAATACAATAAAAAAATGTATACTAGAGGGGTTCGGTCGAACTTGGAAAGCTGGTTTGGCTGAACCCCTTGACATGGATCTTTGTTTTCCCCATTTTTTTTCCAATTTGTTTTTTTTTTGTTTTCCAGTTTTTTAATAGTTGTATTTTATTCTTTTTATATTATAATATATAATATACTTATTATTACAATATATTATAATAATAATTTTTATTATTATAATATTAAAAGTATATAATTAAAAAGTAGAGGAGAGAGGGGAGGAGGAGAGAGGGAGGGGTAGGATACAAGGGTTTAGGGTTTAAGGGTTAAGAGTAGAGGTTGAGAGAGAGAGAGTGAGAGGGGTACAAGGGTTTAGGGTTTAAGGGTTAAGGGTAGAGGGGAGAGAGGGAGCTCAGATAGAATTAGTGAGTGAGTGAGATATAAAGAGAGAGGGTTTGTTTTTAAGGATATAGGGTAGAGGGAGGAGTGGAGAGGGAAGGAGGGGAAATGGAGAGAGAGGGGAATAAAGGAAGAGAGAAGAGAGGAGGAAAAGGCAAGGAAAGTGGAAGATAGAGGGGGGAAGGGAGAGATTAAAGGGTAGGGGGCACAAGGGTTTAGGGTTTAAGGAGAGATTAAGGGTAGAGGGGAGAGAGTGAGAGTGGAAGGATGGGTAGAGGAGAGAAGATAAGAGTGAGGGTTGGGGTTTAAGAGGGCAGAGGGTGGAGGGAGACAAGGGTTTATGGTAGAGGAGAGGGAGGAATTAGTGAGTGAGAGATAGAGAGTTTAAGGGTTTTAGGCTTAAAGGTAGAGGAGAGGGGATCTAGAGATAGAAGGAGGGAGAGAAGTGGAGAGGAGTTCAGGATTAAGGAGGGAGGGGAAGGAAGGGGAGGGGGAGAGAGGGAGAGGGGGTAGAGGGAGAGACTTGAGAGAGAGGGGTAGGGGGTACAAGGGTTTAGGGTTTAAGGGTTAAGGGTAGAGGGGAGAGAGGGAGCTCGAGGGTACATTGATTTATGTTTTAAATATGTGTGCAATAATTTTATAATTAGATAATACTTAATTTTAAAATTTACATAATTTCCCATGGAACAATTTGATGGAACAAATATAAGTTGTATATATAATTGTGTATAAGATTCTTGAACTTAAGAATTCCATGAAACAAATATAAGTTGTATATAATTGTATATAAGATTCTTGAACTTAAGAATTCCATGAAACAAATATAAGTTGTATATAATTAAATGTGACAGATGATGCTATCAAAGATTCTTGATCTTAAAAATTCCATGGAAAAAATATGTACATATAATTGTAATTTACGCAAAATGATTTACAACTATGTACAAGTTACTATAAGTTCTCACTTGAACATGTATAGGGTTACAAGTGAACTTGAAAATCATGGATATAATCTAAGTCAAAGATTCTGGTTCAACCCGCTCTTCAATAACATGTAGAATTTTTTGATGATCTTCACTATCTAGTCTCCATTTTCTTCTGCCATGTGCATGTGGAACTACGTGAAGATGTAGGGCGGTAGCAATTATCAAGTGACTATATTGATATACCTTGTTATCAGGTTGATAGTCAAAAAAATGAATCTTGTGCTGAACAACTTTGACTTGTTTTAGATATGTCCCTTGCACTACAACAGAACCTACATGGTAAACATGAACCTTCTTAGTAATACATATGAACATGTACACCATTTTCATGCTCAAGGTTTGTACAATATATATTTAATGTTTATAACAGTCATGCACGCACATGTGAACACAATGTATATATAATTTTAAATTCAAACTCACCTATGGGAAATGACATTCCATCACTTGTTTCAGGTTGTGATAGCTCATTCCTCTCTTCTATGCAACGTAATAAATAATAGCTAACACCTTCGATGTTTCCAGGCTCTGCTATGACTGCAAAAACATCTCATGTACACCAAGTTTACACAATTTTTTTAAAAAAAATTAGAAATGTCTCTAGACTTTAAAGATCATTAACTAGATATATATAATATATAAAAATTATTGAAAACTTACACATGTACCTTTTCTAACCAATCCTAATATATGGTCATAATCAATTGAAATCAAAGGAATGTATTCAAATCTTTCTTCCTCATTTTCACCATATGTTTCTGAAACAACTAGTGGCACTGTATCCCATTTACCAACATATCCAAGTTATTGGTTGTTGCATGCACGATCAGAGTTTCCTGCAATGCACTCAGGGCAAAAACAAGAGTAATCCCTTGTGTGTAATGTCCATCCATGGCGACTATCTGAACTCCCAACACAATGCAAAGATCTTGTTTTTTCTACCCTCTTGCATCCATGCATTGATCTTTTTTCCACACCTAGATACATGTAAAACAACAAACTTATGTGAACAAACATGTATATATATATATATAATTTTTAAATTTAAATAAATTCAAATTTTTGAAAATGTAATTTATACATACCCGATATCTCCCAAAATAGTCTATGTGGAATGTCTCGATTTTTTCTCGAAGATGTGTCAACCACATTTGATGCAAAGTGTTTCTTGCACCATTCAACAACATCATATGCATTGTCTATACGATCTTCTGGATAACTCATTTGATGTTTTCTTAAAGCTCGTTTGATGCAAGCTCATGCTCCATCATGCTCACCCTTTCCATGCCCACTCTCAAAATAGCTCCAAACATGTTGTATTTTGTAGATTTTATGATATCTACAAAGTGCATAGAATGGCCGTGAAGATTTGAATTGTGCCGAACATCCATTTGACCATACAAAATATTTTTCAAATTTTACACCCTTGCTTCTCAAATTCTCAAAAAAAATTGTAAAGTAATGTTGGACAAAAAGTGTGTCATGCTCTTTATCATCACTAATATAAAAGTGATATTCTTTCTTTATGGCTCGTTCTTCATATGTACTCTCAACACCATCCAATTATGATTGTGCATGTCGATAACACAGATGAACCATAATAGTGATCTGCATTGAAATGTAATACTCTGATTGAATCTCCTTTTGATGTATGAAGGAGTAATTTTCTGCAAAGTCGACTACTGATAGAACTGTTCCAAATGAGAAAGTATCTCTCAATGTTCGGAATTTTCGTGCTTGCCACTTAGCAAAAAAGGAATGCTGTATGTATGGTTGTATCAATTTTTGAAAATATTCCATAAATTTTCCAATAGGAATCTCCTCTTCTACATAGTTCAACCTTGTGGATATTTTCCCAAAGTTTGTTTGCAACTTTACATACTTGTACCTGTGTGAGTAAAATATGTGAATAAACTTAATAAACCACACAATGAATGAAACATTAAATTAGAGAATTCAAATAACAATCTAATCAAATTGAAACAAATAAACTCTCTAAAAATAGTACTTACCTCTGGCAATTTACTGTCTTTATTAGGTCATTATCCTCATTTCTTGAAGGAAATTTAGCCAGATTTCCACATGTCTCACAAATTCCTTTTATGCAGTTTATTTGAGGTCCATTTTCATGATCACATAAAATAGCCTTTATGAACAAACTTGCCTGTTTAGGAGGTGCATTTTGAAACCCACAACTTTCTTCTCTCATCTTTCGAAACACCTGATAGTAGAGATAAAATTCAATATGATAACGACAACAAGAAGTTTCAAAATACTTGTTTATTTGAACATAATATGGCTTTAATCTTTGAAATATTGTTTTCCAAATCTTTAGATGAGGATATGTATTACAAAAGTTCATATACATCTCAAATTGTGTTATGTCTAGCCAATGTTTGATATGATTTTCATAAATACCAGGCCCAATCCTGTGTCTCATAACATCTCTAGTATTTGATGATGGACGAGTCTGATCATGCCAAAAACTTGAGATCAAGTTCCTAACAACATCTTCAATCCTGTCAGAACAGGGAGCTCTACACATAATTGCCCAATTTCCTTCTAAACTCTCATCCAAAAACTTTCTTTTTTTCTCATATTTTATTAATGTGGTTCTACTATAACCAATTGCAG
Organism: Sequoia sempervirens; assembly: GCA_007258455.2. NCBI lineage: Eukaryota > Viridiplantae > Streptophyta > Pinopsida > Cupressales > Cupressaceae > Sequoia > Sequoia sempervirens. The sequence goes on along the minus strand of VDFB02373365.1, from coordinate 112,379,493 downwards.
CCGAAAGTGCAGACGATTTTCTTTTTCTTGCTATATCTTGATGTACAATAGATGTCAACATCACCCTTCTTGTAGTGGCTTTATCCACTGATCGAGATCCTTTCCCAATGGAATCTAAACCCTTTTTAACATTTTAAGCAATATCCTTTTGTAATCCCATGTGTTTCTTCTTATTTGGTGCCGAATGTACACCCAACAATTGTAATGACTCTTTTAGCTCATTACGAAGAAGTAAATGTGATAAAAATTGGGTTTTTTCAAGTGTATCAAGATGAATTAAATGATGATTGATTATTCCATTTAAAAATTTAGTCATTGACCTCTTTCTCTTATTATAAAGTTGGTTGGCATAACATTTCAGCTTCTCCATATCCATTTCAAGTAAATGATCTAAATTTCTATAAGAAATTTGTTTCATCACCTTTTCAGCTAGTTTTATATGCTTATGCATAGCAGTAGAAGGAAGTGATCCTGACCCCTCTGCAACATGCATTGTTTGAACTTGGGCCTCCTCCCTATCTTCAAGGTCCATGTGTTCTTCAACGGATTCATTTGATCCAATATCTAGATTTGGCTCGACTTCAACATGAGAACTTCTTGCTTGTTGAGCCCTTTCTACATGTCACATTTTGCAAAGAAAAGTGAGAGATGATTCTATATAAGTGAAGTTTATGTATGCAAGCAACAAAGTGATAAGACATGATGCTATAAGTGACAAAAGTTTTGAACAACTAGTTTTATATGCTCATCCATACCAGTAGAAGGAAGTGATCCCAACCCCTCTCCAACAAGCATTGTTTGAACTTGGGTCTCCTCCCTAACTTAAAGGTCCATGTGTTCTTCACCGGTTTTGTTTGATCCAATATCTAGATTTGGCTCAACTTCCACTTGAGAATTTCCTGCTTGTTTGAATTTACATGCAAGCAAAGAAAGTGAGAGACTATGAGTTCTTTACTTGTGGAGTTGAAACAAATAGAATCAAATATTCTTAAACTTAAGAATTCCATGGAACAAAAACAATTGGAAATAAATGATAAGCAATTTAGGTAATGTCTATGCAAGATGACTATTTTTTAGTATTAAAGTTTCCAAGTTAAATCTAACATGGTTTTCATAAAAGGCACACATATTTATAAGCAAAAAAAATTGAGGTGCTAATAAAAGTCCTAAAAACACACTTGAGAGAGAGAGAGAAGAAACAAGCATGTGTACCTTGTTTCTTTCTATGATAATTTTCCAAGTTTTGTTCACGCCTCTTTTGTTCTTCTTCTTTCAACAATTTTCGTTGAGCCGCATTTTTTTTTTTCTTTGTTGCCCCATTTTCTTCTTCAAGTTAAAGATGTCTCCAAAATCCGCGAGCTCCAACTAATATAAATGTGAATTAATCTTGCAATTTGATATGGAATAATGAAAAAAAAGCTTGTATCTATATGCATATGGGGAAAAAATTATTCTAGTGTATGGAATAACTACATCCTAGATCATTAAATGAATCAAGTGGTAATTAAACAAGTTATTTCATTGTGGAGTTTGTTGTTTTTTAATGTATAGATATGCAACATATATCTTAGAGTAATTTTAGAATTTTGATACTTGTCAAAAAGACAATAGAGGTATAATTTGAATTGAATTTTCTTAATGTTTCAAAGAATAATTTTTTTGTATAGTTTAATAATGGTGTAGATTAAGAGATTATTTATGAAATAATTTAACATAAAAAATTTATAACTTAGAGGGAAAGTTTTTGAAGGATGGTATATAATTATAAAAGGAATGTTCCTACCTCTTCTTTATAATTATATTTTATAACTCGTTTATAAAATATCATTAGTCTACTTGATCTTGAGAGTCATTAATTTTATAATTTTTCACTTCTTACTATAAAATTCAATGGGTGTGTGTGCAAATTATTTATTGTGGTCAACATAAATGAACTTAATTATAAAGTGGCATGTTCATTTCCTAAAATTCTACTAGAGATCAAATGTATATCATATAAGGAAATGTAAGTTCTAAGAGATCATCAAATAAGAAAATGTATGTATATTGAATATAAGAAAATGTATACATATATCATATAAACATGTAAACATAAGAAAACACATACATACATGTAAATAGATTCAATGTATAAACATGTAACATGTTATAAGAAAAGAGCCAAATGTATGTATATAAGCAAATAGCCAAATGTTTGTATATAAGCAAAGATCATCAAATGTCGAATACTAAAAATCATCATATAAGCAAATAGCCAAATGTATGGACATAAGAAAAGAGCCAAATGTATGTATATAAGCAAAGATCATCAAATGTCAAATACTAAAGATCATCATATAAGCAAATACATGTAGTAAAGATCATAGATCTAGTGCAGGGCCTAATATGAATGTCAACTCCTAGTCGAACGACCATCTGAATGAGAACAATACTGCTCTGATGGATGTGTTGAGCCCTACAAATAAAAATGTGTTAAATACATATAATTTATATTAAATAAATTTTATGAAAGTTATTTTTAAGAATGTACTTGTATATTTTTAAATATCTATCTAGATCTATGTGCATACATATGCATGTACATATATACGTGTATATATAAAAATTTAAAACTCACATGTCCACTGGCAGCAGATTCATCCACAGAGTCACGTCGATGTACATGATCTAGAGGAACAAGGCTAGGAGTGACATGAAGTATGTCCACCTAAAATATATATATACATATATCAGTACATGAATATCTCTAAGTTAAAACTAAAATTTAAAAATAATTAAGAAGGAATTGAAACATGCACATGCACATGCACACATACATGCACATCATCTGATATCAGATGACCTAAGTCCCTTGAAATGGATGCCTCCACCATATTAACTATACGGTCAAGTGACGAATCAACATCTCCATCCCTCTGATCTATCCCATGTCGTGCCATAAATGGTGAGTGAAGAGGACTATGCAGGTGAGATGGCATCGGTGATGACAAACCAAAACCAGTCAACATGTCAGTAAAACCCATAGTCTGTACAACTTTCGAATGATCTGTAGGTAGATCTTGACATGCACTAGTGCTGGGCTGAGAGTGATGGGATCTTGGAATTGAATGACCTCTGCATCTCAAATGATCTCTAACATGCTCTATACCGATCCAATTATCTAATGCAATGTGGGCATATGCCTCCAACAAGTCCTCAGCCCAACAATGCAGAGTCCTGCGTGCCATATCTCCTATAAGTGCATCAAGCTGTGTAGGAGTAGGGATGCCAACTGCTATAAAAGGATCCATGGGGGTCCATTGTGCTGAAAATGGTGTGGAACGGGAATGTCTAGACATCAAATACTGACCTACATGATCATCAGATATCCTAGTGGTGGCAGCCGCAATGTCACCAACAGTGTCAATTGCTTCCTTTTGGGAAGCAACAACAACCTCATTTGCTATGGGGGATAGAGTTGGGTTGAGAGCAGGAGACCTCTCACCAACCAATACCCTAAACACTGGGGGTGGTCTATCTACTCAACGATAGGTGGGCCTATCAGCAATCCTACCATGCCCCTGACCAACATATGGTGGAATGTCTAGGTAGTTGACTTTGAGGCCCAAATGGACCTCAGCATACAACTGCTAAACAAAATACAATGGAATCTGGTCATTGTTTGGGTATAGACCATGTGTTGTGAGAAATTGTGGTAGATCAATGAGGCCATAACATGATCGACACATCTAGTGACCCGGTATCCCCTAACCTTACACACATTTTGATAAAATGGAAAACAAGTGGATTTTATCATTTCTTTGGTCACACTATCTTGTATTTGTTTAAGGGGAATGTCACCATGTACTTCTTCCCGCGTGCGAGAAAGAATAGTAGCTACTCTATCTGGGGAATATGCACTAGTCCTCTCAAGTTCATCTTTTAGTTTTTCTAGACTATGCAATATTAGCATGCATGGTTCAATATATATCCCTGGGTTTGCACCCTGCGCTAATGAATCTCTCAATTTTTTAATCTCATTAGTGGTATTTCCAAAAAAAAATTCTACAAGTGGAACATTTCATTTTCCATGTTATATATGTATGTACACCTAAAGGAGCAATGGGACCTTGGTAAATAATATATCTAGATATAGAGAATATATTTATCTAAAACAGTTCTAATAATTCATCTACTCATCAATAATATTTTCATACCATTTGTGTGAACCCTTCTCCTAGTACCTGCAAAACAACATGAATAAATGAGTTAGACAAGGAATTACAAGTTAAAACAAGGATTCCCCATGAAATCCATTTGCAAACTCAAAATAGAAAAGAAATTGATGAAGAACACAACACAAAAGATAAAACTAGATTTAATCCTAATTAGAGAAGCAAACACTTGATCCCATGGGGGAATTGGTGCCAATTTGATGTGAAAATTGGCCCTTTCCCAATTCTTATGATGAAATCTTGATATGTTGAAGATGGAATTGATCCACTTTTGATGAAAGATGAGAACTCCAAGCCAAATCTGCAAAAATCCTAGCTAAGAATTCAAATGATGGATGAAAATGGCTAAGTATTTTAGCATGGTAACTTTGCAATGTTTGTGGATGATAAAATGAGGAGAGGAGCTCTTCATTTATAGGATTTCAAGATGGATGAATGCCCAAATTTGAGCAATGTGGGACTAACATTCATCCAATGATATGGTGCCACTTGTCAAGCTATGAATGGATGATGGTTGTGCAAGATTTGGGGTTTGTGCCAATAAATGCCAATATTTGAAATTCAAATTTGTTGAAATGACATGCAAGAGGGAAGGGAAAATGCAATAAATGCCACTTGTCTCAAGGCAAAGGACATGTAAGAGATTTTAAATGCCTTGTTGGATGTACATGTTGACTTGGAATTTTTGAATTCAAATTGAGAGAATATTCCAAAAGATGCCTTGTGAGGAAAATAGAGATTTAATAAATGAATTAAATCTATTTTCATGTGCAACTTGCATTATCTAGAGGATGTGACCTGAGATGAGGTTAAATTAATTAAGGGTTAATTAATTTAATAGGAGATTAGATGATGTGACTTATTTGACTCAGATTTATGGATTTATTTAAATCAAATAAGAGAGGAATATGATAAGAGGCTAATTAAATAAAGATTTTGATTTATTTAATTAAAAGGGATGGTGTTAGATTAAATCAAATAAGGTTTTAATTTATTTAATTTAATGGATAGACTTTAGAGATTTAATCAAATAAATTGATTATTTAATTAAATAGGGATAATTAGATCAGATGGATTGATTTAATTAACAAAAGAGACTAATTAAATAAAATGATTTATTTAGAGACAAATATTGATAAATTCATACGATAGGGGAATTTGATTAAATGGTTAGACCGAGGGATGATTTAGGAAGAAACAATGTTAGTAAGTTAGGATCGAATACGTGATGTCAATTAGTATATTTTTTAAGTCTACGTTTTTCCCCTCTTTGAAGCAATGCACTCGTTGCATTGGTTCAAAGAATAAATGATCTCGATCAAAGCCAAAATTTTCGATATTCAAAAACTTGCCCCATTGCTGCATGGCGAGAGAAAACATGCCATTATAATGCCCCCTTGAGAGATCGGACGAAAATTTTAATTTTTTGGGTGATCTCGCGAAAAAAAGATGACGAAGTACCCGATAGGTCTGAAAGGGGTCTGGGAGGCTAAAAAAGTGTCTAAATGCAATAAAACGATGAAAAACAAGCCTCAGACGGACAAAAATAGGTTCGGGGGTCCAAAACCCTAGCAGGACAGCCATAAAGGGTCAAAAAACCCTAATTTTTAGGCTTAAAAGGAGCTCGAGGGGTCACTTTGAAGTCATTTTCACATACCTCTGCTAGCAAACCTTAAGATTTGAGCTCTGACCCTCCGACGATATGGTGCAATGACAGCTTCCTCTACACATCAGTGATCGAGTTCGGACATACCAGTGGCCACCTGGCATCGGGGCACCTGTATGTGACTTCTACCTAAGCCTAATTTTTTCATTTAATACATTTATTACTAGTTTAAAAGAGAGCTCGCTTCCAGCGGCGCTATTATAGCACTGCTCCGTGTTTAAATTGCGCCGCGCTAGGCCGTTTTGCGCTGTAGCGGTGCAGTTTGGAGTTTAGAAACTCCATCGTTGGGCTCGGGCTCGGCAGGTCGATTTGATTAAAGTGTGTGGCAGTGGCACCTTTTTCATGAAAATTGCGACGCTAGGGATAAAGTGCGCCGCGGCGGTGCCCTTTTCATGAAAATTGCGATGCTAGGGATAAAGTTCGCCGCGGCGGCTCTATTTAGCTTAATTTAGGGTCCAGCGTCAGAGTTTGAGGAAACTCAAACTGCGACGCCTTCACAAACTGCGCCACTGAAGGTGAGCCTGGTGCGTTAGGCCAAGATTTTTCTAAATTTTTTTAACATGCCGAGTTTCCTTGATGCAGGATAGGCTTAGGGAGCTTTATTCTTGGGAGCACCGGTCGCAGGACCTGGCGAGCGTTCTACAAGACCTTAGCGACAGGGATCAGGACCGACTGGGAGTTGCTGGCTTATGGCATATTACATACGCAGTACCCGTGCGCACACCTCGAGATGCTATCAACGCTGGCCGAGAGGTGGCACAGCGAGACATCGTCGTTTCATCTTCCCATTGGTGAGGCGACCGTCACCCTGGAGGATGTCTGGCATATTTTACGAGTGCCTATTCATGGCCGACAGGTTATCTACGATATGGAGGAGGGACGCGAGAGTTGCATCCGAGTCCTCGCCACACGAGATATTATTTACTGCGAGGGACAGATCGAGCTAGAGCGGTACAGGGTTATAGCACCCCCCTTCCACTAGGAAGTTGCAACTATTATTTCAGGTTTGGTTGCCCCAGATAGACGAGGGTGGTATTTCAGTCCGAGTTGGGGATACTGCTGGAAGAGGATGGTCCGAGACAGGCCAGTTCGGTTTGCATGGGGACCCGTACTTCTAGCTTCACTTTATAGGGATCTCCACGAGTACGTTTATGTGGATGGAAGAGCGTTGGGAGCTATAGTGACCCTTCTTCATGTCTGGGCATAGGAGCACATTTATTTGCTATGTCCACGAGTCGTTCCGGTTCCGATGGGGGCAGAGGATTCCCTTGTAGTATTATACAGAGGCGGTGTGTCTTTCACACACACTGGTGAGCATGGGATCCCGTACTGGAGGCGAGTCTTGGATGAGATGCTCATTTTTACTTGGCGACCATACCTTGGTCGGCCCAGATGGGCCGAGATGCTGCTCAACTCTTCTATTGCCGCCAGGATCGATACATGTAGGGGCGAGAGCATACAATGATCGAGCGGTACCTGCCTGGGCATGTACAACGTCAGTTTGGAGAGCCACAGGATCGGCCGGATGACGACTATGTAGCCATATTTACACACAGCATGACACAGGTATCATGGGGGCCTAGTATTCCTACCTCCGAGGTAGTTGCCAATTTTTGACAGTTGGTGTCCCGACCGTGGGCTAAAGATCAGGGTTTGGCAGATTCGGGCACTACATAGGGCTACAAAGATTGGTTCAGACCTCCCCTGTGGTTGACCGTTCCAGGTGAGGATCCAGATATGCATAGGGTCAGAGGCAGAGCGAGAGGACGAGGGCAAGGATGAAGACCCAGGGTTGAGATTCGACATGATCCACCATTGGTGCCCCTAGTCCCACTAGGTTACGGGGACGTCCACATGCAGGATCAGCAGGATCCACTAGTCCCACCACCACGAGCCGAGGGTGAGGAGCAGGTTCATGCGTAGCCACAGGTACAGCCAGCAGGGTAGGAAGACACACATGATGCCTTGATTTTACAGTTGCAGGCCCAGGTTCAGGTAGTGACCGCCGAGAGAGATCAGGCACGAGCTAAGAGAGAGCAGCTGAGAGCAGAGAGGGATCAAGCTATGTTGCAGAGCTACAGGCAGCCACAGAGCTAGGCCACAGGTAGCAGATTGAGAGCATGACAACCTCCTCCTCCTCCCAGGGTACAATGCCGGTACGATCTTACATGGAGGCCATCTGAGAGATAGAGTACTACCGTCGGGCTTACCACGACACCATTCCTAGAGCAGACTGGGTTCCTGAGTACTCAGAGCGGGCCAGCCAGAGACCACTAGAGGGTCACGATGACAGGGGCGAGGGAAACATTCACGGAGATTGGGCCTGATCTAGATATTATGATGTACCTTTTGCACGTTATGGGCTCATTTTTTATAGCCCGATGGGCATTTTGTACTGATTGACATACATGTACAGTGATCCGATTGATTATTTTTTGTACTATGATAGTGATGTGATTGATGGTATATATATGAGCCGATTTTGATGTTATGTAATGTGTTCTTTTATTTATGCATGGATGGTTTATTTCTATATGCTTCGCAATGACGTTTTATAGATGCATTTATTTCTAATGATGTTTATGCAATGATTATGACTAACAGATCTATATTATGCTGACCAATGATATGATGTGCAATGATGTTTATCTATATGATGATTTATTTTATGCTAATGCAATATGTGAAAATGATTTGATTTATGGTATATGCAATGATGTGTAAAATATGCTTATATATGAGATGATTTATGGATGTATGTAATATGATGCGATGGTCATGATATGATGCAAATGAAATGGTTTTATGAGATGCTTAGAATAACAAATGTTATTATCCTAAATGATGATGTATGTGATGCAATGATATGTTAATACAAGGTGATATGTAATGACATGGATGCATAGTGTGATGATATGATGTCATGATGTTATGCAAGTATGTATGCCTAATGAATTAGATGCTTATATACCTATTGTTTATGCAAAAGTGATTATGGAATGTTTTTTTAGATGCTATGTGATGATTTAGATGGTAATATGAAATGGTTGTGAAATGCGAATGTATGTTTATGCAATGAATGATATAATGCCATGAGATGCAATGTAATGGGTGGAATGCGATGACATGTATGCACCTATCTATGAAGAATGTTTATGACGACCTATTTATGTGATGATAAAATGCAATGCATGTGTTTCCTATGTGATCTGCGTATGATTTCTATATGATATGATTATGTAATATGCTAATGATTTGTGGATGCAGGATCGATGATGATGATGGTGATGATGATCAACTGTCATAGTACCTTGTTAGCGCGGTTAGTAAGAAAAAAAGAAGAAGTCGTTTCAATAAGACACAAAATGATGTAAATGCAGATGATGATGATGATGATGATTACTTGCCGAGGAATTGGGATTTTCAAAGGGCCAAATTTTTCTTATGTTTGATAACACACGCGGTACGATGCATCCAGGTATAGAAAACCAGGATGGCGTTGTACCCAGTGTGATGAACTTTGACTCGACAATCAGATAGGAGTATTCTTGTTCACACCTGACATATGGAAACCTTGCTAGGATGTGCTTCAGAATTTTTAGACACCTCAGACCAAAACACGGAAAGGTAAACCTATCCCTGTAATAGTCAACAAGTTTCCCTTGACCTCTTCCATACATACCTAACAAAGCAAGTATTTGCCGAGGTTATATTGCAAGAACGTCCAACAAGCATAGTAGAAAAAAGATAAGGATTGTTGCCCCATTCCTATTTCTCTAAATCCTCTATATTGGGATATCATTGAGACGTCCTTGGAATGAGCGCAAAATAAGATAAGTCAAAAGATAAAGACCAAGTAAACAAACAAAATGATGCTCTTCAATACCGCTAACGGAAAGAGGATGTGTTTCCTAAGATGATAACTGAAACTTATTGCCAAAAGATAATGCCCATTGTAGGAAGGATTCATCCTAGGGTGATCCCACAATAGTGGTTTACAATTTTTGGCCAAACTAGACACTGAAATAATTTTTTTTAACTAAATCCTCACTTTCGGGCACCTATAGCAGCTAAACCATGAGAAATTTGAAGATAATGCAAACTAGAGTTTCGTGACATTTTTTCTATAGATTCTAAATATATTTTTTTGAAAATTTTAGGAATCAGATTGCATTTCTTTTTCCATCTCCCTCGAAAACTAGTTTTTTTCAGAAAACAACATTTTTAAAAAGTGACGCTCACCGTATAACGAATAACTTTTTTCCATGAAGGATAGAATTCTAATTCTTTCAAATTTAGATTTGCAATTCTAATATCTAGTGATTCCACTTGGTTAGATAGTTTTTTATTGAATATATTTTTTTACTCAAGTTTCGAATTCAAACCAATTATAATTCAGACATAGTGCGACTGTATAACGCGTAACTTTTTTTGTATATATCGAAATTCAATTTTTTTTTCTTTGTTGGATTGAGGACTTCAATATCTGGTGCACTAATATATATATATATATATATATTAATAATCTGCTATTTTTCCACATGTGCATAACAAAGAGCTTGATTTTCGGTGAAAAACCTACATTCACGAGAAATAAAAAATAAATATAATAATAAAATTAAATTTATTTAAAATTATACTTTTGGGAAGCTTATAATAAGGACTACATACTTTGCAAAAATAAATTTTAAATGAATTCATTTGATCCCCAAAAGGTAAATCAAAAGTGGTTTTTTATCACCATTTTGATAGGTGTAAAGGAGACTTTGTTATAGGTATGGTTTAAAACTAGCGGGGTTCTATCCAAGGGGGTTTGATTTAAGGTAGTTTGATTAAACCCTTTCAATTGGAATCTTTAAATGGAACTTTCAAGGCTTAAATCATTATATTTTCTAAAAATATGTGATTTCAGCAAAAATATGTTCCTCCAAGAAATTGTAAACCGCTATTGTGGTAGCACCCCCTAGGACATGTTAGTGGATGGCGGCACGTCATTTCGTTTATCCAAAGTGTTCTTTGTGATAAATAATGCCCTTTGTAGGAAGAATTCATCCTAGGACATGATGTTATCAGATGATTGATATGAGACTATTTCAGATGATGTGTTACCGATACAAAGAGATAACCAACTTGCTTACGCACTGACTTAGACTTAGGACCTGATGTTTTGAGTTTTCACTTTTAAACCCGCTAGACTTGTTTTCGATTGTTTCACCAAAGATTGAGGATGACGATTAGTTTATTATGAATGGTGTTTATTGCGAGTGCAAGCGAGATGAGACAGATGGATTTTTTTCAAATATTTGATGTTTTTGATCTTTTGCAATGTTTTGAGGCTATGTTTTTTTTTTTTTTGGTATTTTTGGAGATTTTTCAAATGTTTTGATT
>VDFB02373365.1:112322614-112367525 GCA_007258455.2 Sequoia sempervirens | reverse complement strand
AAGTGCTTATTTACGCAAGGCACCTGTTTTCCAGGTTTTCACCAAGGTACTTGCCCAAAGTGCCACCGAAGTAGTTTTCACTATAGGACAATTTTTTTGATCTATTTTCTAATTTTTTTTTTGGATTTTTTGCTTTTTTGATTTTTTTGATTGTCACCAGGATGCCTGTTTGCCAGGTTTTCGCCGAAGTAACCATTTCTTCAGGACTTTTTCTGATTTTTGGTTTTATACCTTGGAAGGTTTAGGCATAAAACTTTTTGAGATGGGAGCTATTCATGGGCTCCTGCAAAAGTTCTCCTTCGGGTGTTGATAGCTGATATGCCCCTGATTTATAACTTGTTGTGATGATGAAAGGTCCTAACCAATTAGGTTCGAACTTGCCTTTGCTGCTGGGGTTCGAGACATTCTTCTAATTTTCTTTTAAGACCAGTTCTCCGACTTGGAAAGTCTTGCTTTTGATTTTCTTGTTGTAGCTCTGTTTGAGTCTATTTTGATAGACTTGCAAATGGTTTAGAGCATCAATACATTGCTCATCTAGTAGCTCTAGCTCATTCAATCTTGATACCCAGTACTCTTCATCCGTGATGAGGTTTTGCAGTGATATCCTGAGGGATGGGAGCTCGATCTTAATGGGGAGTACGAATTCTGATCCGTAGACCAAGGAGAATGAGGTGGCGCCAGTGGGTGTGCGAATGTTGGTTCGATAAGCCCAGAGGGCAGGATTAAGCTGCAAATTCCAATCACGACCTGTGTCATTGACTGTTTTCTTGAGGATTTTGAGGATGGTTTTGTTCGTGGCTTCTGCTTGGCCATTGCCTTGGGGATAGTACGAGGTGGAGAAGCGATGCTGGATTTTGAATTTCTCGCACAAGTTGCGAACCTCTTGGTTCTTGAATGGTGTCCCATTATTTGAGATAATGGCTTGTGGGACACCATAACGACATATGAGATAGTTTAGGATAAATTTTGAGATCTACTTCCCAGTGATATACATCATGGGTATGGCTTCCACCCACTTTGTGAAGTACTCAGTTGCAGTTATAATGAATTTATGGCCATTGGATGAGGTGGGTGTGATTTTCCCAATGAGATCGAGTCCCCACTGTGAAAAGGGCCATGGTGTGACAATCAGATGGAGCTCTTGAGCTGGAGCATGGATGAGGTCTCCATGCTGCTGACATTGTATACACCTCTTAGCATGATCATGCACTTTTCTTTCCATTGTGGGCCAATAATACCCCATCCTCAACAATTTCTTGGCGATGGTCATCCCACTCGAGTGTGAGCCATAGATACCGTTATGAACCTCAGTTAGAGCGGTTAATGCCTCAACATTTAAACAGTGTAGTAAGATACCTTCTATGCTTCTACGGTAGAGGGTATCACCTAGGATGACAAATCTGGATGCCTTTTTGATAAAGGTTCATTTTAGGCTTGATGGGAAGTCAGCGGGTATGACTCCTATGCGAAGGTATGTGTAGACATCATGGTACCAAGGATCACCAGGACCAACGATTTCACACACATATTCTGATTCTGGTACCTCAAATGTGGGGATGAGAAGCTACTCGATCATAAATTCATATTTCGGTACGTTGTGAGGGATGTCTAATTGGGACCCAATTGTAGCCATGGCATCTCCTGCTCTATTGTTGGTTCTTGGAATTTGCTCAAATGTTATGTCAATGAAGGATTCCTTTAGAGTCTCCACCAATTTCTTGTATGGAGTGAGTTTATCATCCTTAGTCTGATATTCATTATTGACTTCATTTATGATCAACTGAGAGTCTCCATACACCTTGAGAGCTATGATGTTCCATTGCACTGCTATCCTGAGACCTATAGTCAAAGCCTTTTATTTTGCTATGTTGTTGGTGCAAGGAAATGCCAATTTGTATGACTTTGGTATGCAATCCCCTTGTGGGGTGATGAAGAAGACACCAGCTCCTGATCCATGTTGTGTGTATGAACCATCGAAGTATAGTTTCCAATGGTCAGTTACGTTGAGGTTAAAAATGGATTCATCTGGAATTCTGAGACAAGAGGATTCTTAGAGTAAATAGGTTCTTCTGCTAGTTGATCTGCAATAACCTGTCCCTTGATTGCTTTTCTCTCTACATACTCGATGTCATATTCTGATAGTATCATTACCCATTTTTCCATTCTTCCTGTGAGCATTGCCTTTGATAGTAGATACTTGAGGGGATCAGTTTTCATGATGAGCTTTATCTTGTGTGCCAGCATGTAATGTCTGAATTTTTGGGATGCAAACACTTCTGCGAGGCAAGCTTTCTATAAATGAGTAATTTAGTTCATGACCTATCATTGTTCTGTTGATATAGTAGATATCCCTCCGTTCGTTTTCTCATGTTGGGCTAGGAGAGCTCCAAGGGCTGTTGTTGTTGCTGACACATATAAGATCAATGGCTTTCTGAGATAGGTGGCATTAACACTGGTGGTGTTAGTAGATATTCCTTGATTTTGTTGAATTCCTCTTCACATTTTGTGTCCCATTTGTATGCTACCCCTTTGTGGAGTAGGTGAGAATATGGGTTTTTCTTGTCTACCAGTTGTGCTATGAATCGTCTGATGGATTGAAGTTGGCCTTGGAGGCCTCTCAATGTTTTAATGTCTTTGGTGCTTCCATCTCGAGGATTTCTTTTACTTTTTTTGGATCCACCTCGATACCCCTCATGGATACTATGTATCCTAGCGTTTACCTAATTGTATGCCGAAGACGGACTTCTTGGGATTTAGTCTAACTTTGTATTCCTCCACGTCAAAGATAGCACTTAGGTTGCTATATGATCTTGTCTTTCTTAACTTAGCTAGATTTGCATCAATATAGTCTTCGACTGTTTTGTGGATCATGTGGAATATTAGTGTCATGGCTCTTTGATAGGTTGCTTCTGTGTTCTTTAGGCTGAATGGCATCATGTTCTAGTAGTATGTCCCCTATGGGCAAGTGAAAGTCATCTTATGTTGATCTTCTTTTGCTATCATGATCTGGTTGTATCCTGAAAATCTGTCCATTAGTGATAGCATCTCATGCCCTGCTCTCATGTCTACTATCATGTCGATGTTGGGAAGTGGGAAATCATCCTTGGGACATGCCTTGTTCAAATCTCTGAAGTCCTATTGATTCGATGGCTTCGCTGGTTTTGAATAAATTTGACACCCATTTTGGATAATCAATTGGTCGTATGAATCATGTATCTAACAATTTTTGAGCTCCATTTTGACCAATAAGGCTATTTGAGGATGCATTTTCCGAAGCTTTTGTTTGACCGCTTTTGATACATCTCAGTGATGAACAACAGTCTCGATCAAGCCCTGTCATGTCACCATAACTCCATGCTAAGTTTATTTCTTCCCTAGGAATGCTGCTAGGAGTTCTTGCTCTTCTGATAATAGTGATTCTGCATAGAATGTGATATGCAGGGTCTCCTCTGTTCCTAGGTTGACTGGATTGCATTTTTCGGCCAAGACTGCTGACTTTTCCTGATGACTAGCTCTTAAAGGAAGATTGAATCCTTCATCCTCGGGCGCCTCAAAGAGGTTTTCACTGTTGGATACGTCCTTTCTTTTTACTTTTTTCTTGTCAGAGAGTGCCATAGTGTGGTTTTCACTCAAGGACTTGGATATGATTCTTAGTTTCTCACTTTTACGACTGAAGGATTCAATCATTTCCCCGTAATAGGCATGTGTGTCCAACTCTATTATAAACCCTTCCTTGTGATCTCCGTTTGGAATGTTATCCCTCAATCCCATGAATTCTGAGAGCGCCTCATCATTTTTGAATGCATCGAGAACTAGTGGGCCTCGTTGGTCATAGTTGATCAGTTGGGGTTACACTAAATGGATCTCATGATTTTGATGATTGGATTCAAAGGAGATGGTGCTAATCATACATAGGGTGGTGTCCTCAAATAACCTAGGTAGATTGGATATGGTGTCTTTGTCATCGCTACTAATATAGGGATCAGTTATAAAATTATGTGTTTCTCTACCTATGACTATTAGTGAGTGTATTTGTACTAGCACTAGCTGAGGAGAAATATTAACCGTTCTAATCGGAGGACTTCGGCCATGTATGGTTATTCTCGGAGGGGTACATCCAAGAACAAGATTTGTTATGGGTCGCGTCTCTGGCATGATAGGTATTATGATCCCATTGTCATTTTGTCCCAGTCTTTGGTTTATGTCATAGCCCATTGCGAGCATCATTTGTAGGCCCTTGCTTGTCTCATCCATTGGTAGATTAGCTGTCGGTCTTTCATCTTGATAGAACATGTGAGATGGATCTACTTCAATAACCTCATGGCCAAGGTCTCCCCATCTTGTGAATTCGGGATAGTTTTCAAGATGTGTTTGTGTTGTGGAAGCTTGGTTTTCTTGTGGGCATCCCCGTGATCTAGAGATTGTGGTAACTCTCCTATCACAAAAGCATTGTTAGGGAGTTTGAAGTCACAACCATCCTCCTGGATGATGAGATTGATATCGATATGTGGGGATGGTGGGGATGGTGGGGGTGGTGGGTGTCTCTGTTGCAGAAGTGGACGCGAGAGTGGTGGGGTCGATGTATGGTGTGGATGGTCCTTCATCATTTTTTGGCACTTGGGGATTTTGTAATATTTGCTTCAAGATTTTGTAGTATGAGAAAGGTTCGGGATCTCCATGGATAGTAACCTCTTGTCCATTATGTGTAAATTTCACATTGGTGGAAGGTTGATGCTACGTTTCATTGCATGGATCCATGGGCATTCGAGGAGGATATTATATGGCAAGTTGAGGTCCAAGACCTGACAAGTGGTTTCCATGAGCGTTGGCCCTACTTGAATAGGGAGTTTGATTGTGCTCTGAGACACTCTTTCTTGGTCATCATATGCTCTTATCGTGATGCCCTTTCCTTTGTCAATAGAATCCTCTGATATTTTCAACTGCTTGATGAGGCTGAGAGAAGGGATGTTCAAACCTGCACTCCATCCACCAAGACCCTTTTGATTTTTCCTTATTTACGATGGATTCCAAGTGAAGTGCATGGTTGTGAGATGGTTGGGCAGGGAAATCTTGGTCAAAAAATGTAAGGAGATTAGGTGTTATGATATTTCTGACCATAGCTTGGAATTGGTCCACATCGAGATCTGTAGGGACAGTGGATGAGGCTAATGCTTCCTCAAGGATCTTCTTATGGGCTGATGATATTTTTAACAATTCCATGATGGAGATGTGTGCTGGCATTCTCGTGAGTTGATCTAGGACATTATAGCCATTAGGAACGGATCTAGATGAAGGGACTCTATTTGGTTGGGATGATACTGCAATGGTGACTTTGCTACCTCTTGTGGTGACTTCACAATATTTGGCATGGGCGCCCTTGATGGTGATGACCATGCAGTTTTCATTTAGGGAGGCAACAACCATTTCGTACATATGATTTACACTACCCTTCCCTTTATCATTTTTGTTCCCTTTGTTACCATGATTCGGCATCAGATTCGTACATATCTTAAGATCCTGATTTCCCGTAGGTTGTTCCACGTTTATGATTTTATTATCAATGAGATCTTGGATGATGGTTTTGAGTCTCATGCAATTGTTTGTGGTATGGCCTTTGATTTTTTGAAATTCGCAAAGTTGATTCTCGTTATACCAAGGAGGTTTGACATCAGGTTCTTGGTAATTTTCAAATGTAGGTGGTTTGATGAGTTTTTCGTTGATCAACTTTTTCATTATGTACTCGAGTGGTTCCCCCAAAATGGCGTATTTTCATTTGGGATAAGTTTTGCGTTGAGGTGGTCCCCTTTGGTCATTGAGATTATTGATGGTTGGATTGTTGTTGGGTTGGTATGTTGTGTGATCAGTGTTTTGTTGTTGTGTTTGGATTTGCTATGCAGGTGTATGTTGGCATGGACCACTAATGACCACCTTGGCGTCGATGACACCATCATTAGTGATTTTTTTGTTCCTTTCCCATGTGCGAGGTTTGTCATTGTAATTGATGGTGGGCGGTTGTTTTGCTGTTCGTGGTATGATGTTGATTCTGTGGGTTGAGTCACAAGGGCTCTTTCGATGCTGAGTGCCTTGGAGATCAATTGATCATATGTGGTGATTCCCAACCTTGAGATGAAATGCCAAGCATCTTTCAAGGTTGGCTATGATGGTGCACACTTTTTGTTCTTCTGGCATGGTCCACTTGCTTCGATTGGCGTTGGATCGCCATCATTGAAGGAATGAAGCGAAAGATTCATTCTTTCCTTGTTTTAGAGCGTATAGTTCTTCGAGACTAACATCCATTGCAATGTTACATGCGTAGTTCCTAATGAATGTGTCCCTAATTTCTTGGAATGTTCTAATGCCTGAAGGTAAGCGAGAGAACCATTCTATAGCGGGGCCTACCAAGCTCCTAGGGAATAGCCGCATCAGATAAGTATCGTCGTATGCGACCTCCATGCAATGAACCTGGAATTCCCTGATGTGATCTTCAGGGTTTCCCATCCCTCGATATTTGTCAAATTTTGGAATCTCGAATCCCTTAGGGAATGGTTTCATTTCTAGACTCCTATCAAATGGATAGGGACTCAAGTTTCTTGGTGTTTTGGTTGTTCACCCTGATTGAAGGTCAAGCACTTGTTGCGAGAGCAACCTGATTTGTCGTGACATCATTTTGTGGATCAGGGGGTGGGATGAAGGTGTTTTGGGGTGTTGCAATCATGGTTTGGATGGGTGGGTTGTTTGGTGTGTTGTTTGACGTGTTGTTCAATGGTATATGTATGTTTTGCCGAGCAAAGTAGGCTTCCACTTGCTTTTGTATAAACAACGCCTGTTGTTGATCTTGTTGTTGTTGCGCTAGGATTTGTGCTTGTTGTTGTGCTTTTTGTTGTTTCAACAATGCTTGTTGTTGTTCCAACAATGCTTGTTGTTGGGCTACCAATTCTGCTGCTTCTTATTGCTCTTGGTATTGCTTTAGTGCTTAATGATATGCTTGCACTTGTGCTGCTTGTTCAAGAAGTTGTGCTTGTACCTGATATTGGGCTTGTTGTGCTTGATATTGAGCTTGTGCTTGAGCTTGAGCTTGCGCTTGTGCTGCTTGTGCTTGTGTTGTTTGTTGTTGCAATAAAAGTTGTGCTTGAGTGACCTTTTGTGCTTGTAATGCTTGCACAGCTTGTTGTTGTTGTTGTTGTAGTAAAGCTAGGGCTTGTTGCACTTGTTGTGCTTGCAATGCGGCTTGAGCAACTTGAGTAGCTTGCTGAGCGGCTAGTTGTTCGGCTTTTTGTTTATGAACTTGTTGGTATCCTCTTTGAAAAGTGGCTTGCAATGCTGCGTCGTATTGGTTTGATGTTGGTGGTGGTGGAGGTGGTGGTGGATTTGGAATGGTGTTTGTGAAGGTGGTGTTGGTGTTTTGCGTGATGGATGGTGTTGTTGATGTGATTGGTCCTTGAGAGACCATGGTTTGTGATGTTAAAAGGATATTTGATGTTGTTGCCATTGCTTGCGTGTTTGTAATTTTTTGTTGCGATATCAATGAAAAATTTTGGGCTTTTGGTGTAATGCTTTGATTGATGGTTCAGATATAGGTTTGATTGATACTTGGTAGAGGAGGAAGCCCTAAACCAAGAAGTGATGTGGATGATAATGGCAGTGGTGGTAGAGGTGGAAATGTAAGGGGTGTGAGTCCTTGTGAGAATGTTGTGGTGTTAAATATGCCCCCTACTCTGAACATATCTCCCTCTTCTTGTGAATTTGTGAGAAGAGGGGTTTGAGGCATTGTGTGAAAAAATGACGATGATGGATCATGATGGAATGTGAGAGGAACATTTTTATGTAATGGATTTTCGGGTATGTTCTGTTCCAATGTGGTGTTTGCGTCCACGTTTTGATTGTTAACAAGGGGGTGTGTTTGAAGTGCATTGAGAAATGCACTTCCCTTATTAACATTGGGTTGGGTTGGAGCAAATGATGTTGTTATTTGTGGAATGTTTTGTGTGATGTTTTGGGATGGAGGTGTAGATGAGATGGGGATGGTGGATGAGATTGGTGGAAAAGATGTCTCCACTATGGTACTTACATCAAAGTCCGAAGGCAACTTGGCACCTTGTTTTGCTAGTTCAAGCATGTATAACGAAGGGTTGAGCCTCATCATGATGTTGATGATTCTATGGTTGTCCGGATTTTGAAGCATTTCAGTCATTTCTTCGCAAGACATTCCAAAGGTAGGATCCTCTCCTTGATTTTCTTCTTGCGGATTTTGCGATGATGAGAGGGTTAATGGATTACTTTATTGAGCTGGATTCATTTATGCGTTTGTTTGGCTAAGATCACTTGAAGTGGGTGTTTCTTTGTTGGCTTCCATACTCTTCTTGTATTGAGATCTAGTTAGAACCATAAAACAAGGATCAATCTTTGAGAATATGGGAGATGAATCTCTTGATTCTTTGGATTGATCTCTATTTTATGCCCCAAAGTAGAAAGTTTTTAAGGATGCCTTGAGGATCAAAGGTGATGATATGATGATGATTAAGGATGGATGATATGGATGTTTTGGCTTTTGATAAATCTTGACTGAGATACTAAGCTTTTAGGACTTTGGATTTTGATTTTGATTTTGGATTTTGAGATTTTGTCTTTGATTCTGATTTGGATTTTGATCTAGATTTTTGAACAAAAAGACTCTAAGATGTTGGATGATAATCTAAAGGATAGTTTTGTTCAAAGGATGATAATTTGAATATGTGTGAGGAGAACGATGCATCTACCCACAACTATTCAAACAAGATGATTGTTTCACTAAGCATATGAAGAAGGATTCATCTACATACACCAAGCTAGACAAGATGATTTTGATAACTTTGACTAAGTATATGCAAAATGATGCATCTACACATACCTAGCCAAAGGTGTTTTGATAAATGTTTTCAAGGATTTAGTCTCAATGGTTTTGATGATTTTGATTTTTCCACAAAGCCTAGTATCAAGGATGATTTCAAGATTTTCCAAAAGGTGATGATGAGATGGATTTGTTTTGATGTTTTGGAAGATGGATGAAAAAGAGATTTTGATATGTTTTGATCCTAAGATGAACCTAAAAGGTACACTTTTTTTTCCTAGACCTAGGTATTGAAGAGCATGCAAATTCTTCCTAATGACCTTTGTAACCAAGAAATGATTTCATTTGAACATTCATTTTCGGATTTCCAATCAATGATTTTTTCTTTTGGGGTTATGAGTCTTCAACACATGAAAGTTCTTTTTGCTTAGCTTTGCTTAATGTCTTTATTTTACCAAAAACACTTTCTTCAATTAGGTTTTCAAACTAAGATGTCCAATGTCTTAATTTCTTCAAACCCCACAAGATATGTATGTGGAAATTTAATGAACTTAAGGCAAGGGTTTTCCTATTGTTTACTTAAGGAGACAAATTGAGATATAATCCAATGTTTAGAAACCTCTAAGGATGTGAATCCCAAGGGAAAGCAATAACATATGGATTGAGTCAATGGTATTTTTCCTCAAAAGGGTTTGAAATTTGGATGATGTTAAGTGTTTGTTTTTTATTTGTTTTCGATCAAGCAATGTATTTTTGTAACCCAAGAACAAGTACAATTCTATGGATTTGAAAGACAATATTTGTTGGATTCCCACTTGGACAAGTCCAGCTACGCTTATCTCTAGTGAATGGTTAGATGCTTGACCCCACTAGCTCCCCTCCATGGCTCATTAACATCAATCGGGGCAGCCAAGCATCAACACCCATGAAACTCCCATGGCATACTTCATTTCATTAGAAGACCAGAAGTGGGGTGCCTTCGTAATGACCGTTTTGCACCAACAAATAGATTATGATTTTGGAAAATTCTAGCACATGGGTTTTAGTATGGTCTTTCTGTTCATAGGAGTTGACTCAACGTGGCAGAGTCCCCTTTCGGATCCATCGTTGAGTCAACCGCGTTATATGCTTTCCAATATCCACATTTATATCCCTGCTGAAATACTCTTGGCTTTAGAGTGTTACCGGTGAGTTATTCCCGGTGAGTACTTTTCCCCAGGCAGGCCCTTTAGGTTCTGTAAAAGAAATGAAGAACATATTTGTAACTCATCAATCCTTGTTGACAACAAGGAGAGAGAATGTATGCAATAAAGCCCCCACTACACTCGCATAAGATTTTGTTCACTTTAAGCCCAAATCGGTGTGGAGGTGATTTCTTTATCTTAACCCAAAGTCATGGAAAAGGCCTTTTGATTCTGAAGATCTCTTTGGCGCGCGAGAGAAGCGCATACGTCCTTTTCAATGGCTTTAGTCTAAGTAAGCCTTCATGAAAAACAAAGCTACACTTGTTCTTTTTAAATCCTTAAAGCAATATGTGAGTTCGTTTTAAGCACCAAATCACAAGTGAAAGACATTTGTTCAATTTGTTAATCCATAAACAAAATCTAGTAAGTTGTGATCCTATTGTTCGTTTCAACCTTTGCAAGAAGAAATTGAAAGGTTCTTTTTAAGCCCAAATGAAAACTAGTGTTTTAAGAATGAAAGAGGATGACAAATTCTTAAAGAAGTGTTAAAAAACACTTGGATTGGAAAAAATGTCATCACCCTACTCTTCCTTCCTTTGTTTTTGATTTCCAACCTACAAAGCAGAAAAATAGTCAGATTTTGGGAAAAACACATAAGTTAAAAACTAGAAAACAAGTAAATAAATCATAAATCAAAACACGTGCTAAAAAATTAAATTTTCCATTTTACTGTCTCCCAGTGTCACAACTCGTGAAGGCGTCGCTATTTTTTCCACCCAGCGTCGCTCTCACAGCGCCGCTTACTAGTTAGCGACGCTCTATGTCGGGACAGAGAGCTTGATTGCATCGCTATTTTGCCTAGCGTCGTAGTTTGTGACAGCGTCGGTGTTTTCAAAAATTTCAAAAAAACCTGCAAGTCAACGAGCCCAGCGGCGGAGTTAGAAATTTGAATGTTTTTGGTGAGACGAGTCTAGCGACATAGTTTGTATTTCAAGCATGGCCATATAGCGATGCTGGCGAGCCCACGGGTGCTAAAATAGCAATGCTGACGAGCTCGCAGTGCCAAAACAATGATGTTGACGAGCCCACGTTGGAATTTCCTGTGTGTCAACAAAAATGCAAAAATTTCACAAAAATGTTAGAATTAATGAATACTGCCCTCCTTCTAGTTCCAAATGTGCGAACCCTTCTCCTAGTACCTGCAAAACAATATGAATAAATGAGTTAGACAAGGAATTATAAGCTAAAATAAGGATTCCCCATGAAATCCATTAGCAAACTCAAAATAGAAAAGAAATTGATGAAGAACACAACACAAAAGATAAAACTAGATTTAATCCTAATTAGAGAAGCAAACACTTGATCCCATGGGGGAATTGGTGCCAATTTGATGTGAAAATTGGCCCTTTCCCAATTCCTATGATGAAATCTTGATATGTTGAAGATGAGATTGATCCACTTTTGATGAAAGATGAGGACTCCAAGCCAAATCTGCAAAAAGCCTAGCTAAGAATTCAAATGATGGATGAGAATGGCTAAGTATTTTAGCATGGTAACTTTGCAATGTTTGTGGATGATAAAATGAGGAGAGGATCTCTTCATTTATAGGATTTCAAGATGGATGAATGCCCAAATTTGAGCAATGTGGGACTAACATTCATCAAATGATATGGTGCCACTTGTCAAGCTATGAATGGATGATGGATGCGCAAGATTTGGGGTTTGTGCCAATAAATGCCAATATTTGAAATTCAAATTTGTTGAAATGACATGCAAGAGAGAAGAGAAAATGCAATAAATTCCACTTGTCTCAAGGCAAAGGACATGTAAGAGATCTTAAATGCCTTGTTGGATGTACATGTTGACTTGGAATTTTTGAATTCAAATTGAGAGAATATTCCAAAAGATGCCTTGTGAGGAAAATAGAGATTTAATAAATGAATTAAATCTATTTTCATGTGCAACTTGCATTATCTAGAGGATGTGACCTGAGATGAGGTTAAATTAATTAAGGGTTAATTAATTTAACGAGATTAGATGATGTGACTTATTTGACTTAGATTTATGGATTTATTTAAATCAAATAAGAGAGGAATATGATAAGAGGCTAATTAAATAAGGATTTTGATTTATTTAATTAAAAGGGATGGTGTTAGATTAAATCAAATAAGGTTTTAATTTATTTAATTTAATGGATAGAGTTTAGAGATTTAATCAAATATATTGATTATTTAATTAAATAGGGATAATTAGATCAGATGGATTGATTTAATTAACAAAAGAGACTAACTTAGTTAGATAAAATGATTTATTAAGAGATGAATATTGATGAATTTAATTAGATAGGGGAATTTGATTAAATGGTTAGACCGAGGGATGATTTAGGAAGAAATGATGTTAGTAAGTTAGGATCGAATGCGTGATGTCAATCAGTATATTTTCGATGTCTACACCATTAACAAAAAAACATTCAACATCTATCTAGTTTTTAATAATCAAAACATTCAAATTACTAGATTGCACACAAAACATAATCTAAAACAGTTCTAAATTTTAAATTTACAAGTGTGCACTCTAGTACAAAATGTGCCATTAAAGACTTAAAAAATATTGATAAAGGTTGCATATAAGATTTATTTCCTACAACTAGTAATAAAGGGAAAGCATCATTACTTAACATTGGTGGTCATGTAAAATCAATTTAGTCATTATTGAAGGTACAAATAAGAGAAGAAAATGAGAGAGATGATATAAGCTTGTAAATATGATTTCTAAATTATTGAAGCAATATTTTGATAAGGAGGAAACCAAAAAATTAGAAATAAACTTCCTCATATCCATTATAAACAAAATCTGATAGGAGGAAGGGACACATGCACATAATATTTATCATGAAAGTTACCATACAATGTACAAGAACATGATATAAGGAACAAAGGTTTATTATAAGTACACAATAAACCTAGATGAAGATTTAACCCTAGTACAAAATGAAAGAAATAATGAAAGAATAGGAGAAAATGACTTGATTTAATCTTTGTACATATTTTTTCTATTACCTAAAATATTATAGATAATATAAAATCCACCATGTGAAAATATGGTTATATTTACTCATTTACAGATAATATTTAATAATTATTTTATTACTCTTATTTTTATAAATTTCTTGGATATTATAGTAAAATAAATCAACTCTTACATTTTTAA
The DNA here is from genome assembly GCA_007258455.2 of Sequoia sempervirens. Classification (NCBI taxonomy): domain Eukaryota; kingdom Viridiplantae; phylum Streptophyta; class Pinopsida; order Cupressales; family Cupressaceae; genus Sequoia; species Sequoia sempervirens. The sequence goes on along the minus strand of VDFB02373365.1, from coordinate 112,354,304 downwards.
AATTTAAAAGTTTCCTATACAAATTCCACAACTAGATATAATGGACTAGAGCTTTTTATAATGATGCACAATGATCAATCCTTGATGTTCCAAATCTGTGTGGGTATTTTACTTCATCCCACTGTCTTCTTTAGTTTTCATGATCTAGGTAGGTATTCCTAACGAACCTAGGAATTATCCCTTGTTGACCCATCTTATTTCAACCTTTATTTTGTTGATGATTATACTTGGAACTCTTATTTTTAAATTTTATGCAGTAATGAATACCTATAACACTTGGTGAAACTAACAAACCAACACTAAGATTGTTCCTCTTCCTTTATCTAATCCCAGTATTTCATGTTGACTTCTTGTATTCCTTTAAGACCACTAAAGAGTATAATAGTATAAAATAACTTTAGTATATAATATTTCTCTTTGGGATATTATTTAAACTTCACCTTAATATCATGAGTTTCTTCATAATTCTATACAAAAGATCCATATTCCCTCTTCTACTAAGCCTATTGAAATAGTTTCCCAAATTGGGTGTATTATATACTGACATTATGGAGATTACATTTCTTCCATCTAAACTTCACTTCAATGTGGTTTAATAGAAGATTGTTTATCTTATAATCATTTTTGGTACTAAACCTATATGAGCATTAAGTATACATTGATTGAAAATGGTTTTTTAATCTTAATATTTGTAGTCATTAATTGCTAAAATGTATTTTTGTTTAAACTTCTAATTTTACTCTTCCTAAATTTACTATTAAAGGTTTTGTTATTATTCGATGAGATCCTTTGGGAACTATTATTTTCTTATCTAGAATCAAGCCCTATTTCGCTTCACTTGTTATTCCATGTTATGATAGGGAATAAATTTCTTATTATAAACTCCTTCACGAAAAACCCTTGATTCATGCAATAGGGATTGTTCCATCTAATTGGACACCAATATTGTAAAAAGTTTTATATGGAAATAAAACTTTCATGATTACATTAGATAATGATCTATTGTATTATTGTAAAATTAGTGATGAAATACTTTTATTTTTATATTCCCCTCTAGTTACCTTAAAAATAACTACATATATTTCTTTTATACAATTATTTAAGGGGGCATATACTCTCACAACCCTTGTAATTTTGACATTTTTCCTTTTATACATGTATAATGTTTATGTTGGATTATATATGATTTGTTGGCATACTTTGTATTATTGGTTGTATTATTCTAACATATATATATATTGTAGATTTTTGTGTTTTTTGACATGCTTGTTTTGCATATCTTAGTTTGAAAGGGAATCAACTCCTTGATCATTTAACACATTGTATATCATTCTATGTATCCAAAATGTTTGATTATTTTCATGTTTTTCTTTTAGCATTTATTTTTTATACTTTAATTATGTTTTATCATATAGTGACATTAGCCCGTTAAAGTGAAAGAAAATATGATGTCAAGAATTGCATACACTACAATATTAATTTATATTTCATGCTCACGTTTTAGCATCTATATCCATAGCATAATTTTAGGGCCCATTTAACCCTCTTTCCTAACCTTCTCCTAGATCTAAGTGGCAATCTCATATTTTCTTACTTAATTATGTTAAATTTCATATTTTTATGTATTTGTCGTCTTCTAACATTTTATTATTTATGTATTGTTTCAAACATTAAATACACAATTATATAAACATCTTCATGACTCTAAAAATATCCTAACATTTTTTTTTTTAAATCATTCTTCTTACTTGAATAAAAAATTCTAACTAACTAAGACATTTTAAATTATTTTTAATTAAATTTATCTTTAATTAATTAAGGATTTTATCAAAACTCAAATACAATTATCCTCTTATCATTTATTTATTTATTTAAACTACTTTTTAATACAAATTATTGTATTTTCAAAATGCATGTTCTCTCACTACCATTTTAAAATGATAAATCTTCCTATTTTATAAAATACTTGCAATAGTCCATTCTTGACATCTTTACAAGGAGAAAAATAAAGAATCTTCATTCTAATCATACAACTATATTTTTGAAATGCATGTTCCTCTTGTTACTATTTTATAAAATACTTACAATAGTCCATTCTTGATATCAAATTACAAGAAACAAAAGAAAAAATTTTCATTCTAATCATACAATGTCTTATAATAGCTTTCTCTATTTTCATAATATGTTGGATTTTATTCTTAACATCTCAAAAATGTCCTTTTTTATAACTAATTTTGAAAGGATTGAAAAAATATCTACAAAATTCTTTTTTTTCTCATTATTTGTCCAATTTTTCTAACACATTTTTTCCAAAACTTTATCTCATCCCATTATATTCTATTCTTCCCTATTTTAACACCAATCTCTATTTTTTATTCAAATTTGAAAGGAATTATGTACTTTTATATGCAAAAGTGTAATATATCCCTCATACGCTCTATTTAATCCTTAAAAATCTACAAATGCAGTATAATAGTATTTTTTTGACACTTATATTCTATATATTCTTTACATTGGAGCATTCTTCATTCTACTCTTGCATGAAACAAAATTACTATTTATTTTTATTTTCCTACACTACAACACTTGGTTTCTCTTTGTTGCATGTTACATTTATTCTACATTATTATTCTTGGCCACTAAACAATTATATGCTCTAGTTATATCTAACATTCTATTTCTAACTTATGTTATAATATTTCATTATATATACTACAACAATTCTTCATACAATTTTTATATAATTTCTATTGACTACAATAAAAATTTTGTATTTGAAAAAATTCTTCTGATTTACTTTATTCTTAACTTATATTCATTCTTCAAGCACATTATAATTTCTTTACTTGAATATTATTTATTATAATATAACTTTGCAATGTTTTTCTACATATTATTTGTTTTCTTCTTTAATGTTGTAAGTTATGTTACTTTTATTGATCTTTTCTCTTTGAAAAGAATACAAACCTATTTTCTTTTTCATTTCTTCCCCTTACAAATATTATTCACTCATTGAATAATATTTGCTCAATTTAGTAGATTTTTTTACTATGCCTAGTTTTACTTAAATGTATGCAAAATAGGTATGCATATAAACACCACACAAATTATTTGGAAAAATGCCACAAAAAATATGATATCATTTATATAAAACTATGGTAAATGTTGCACTCCATTACAACAATTCATCCAATTAAGAGGTGATGTAATTTATTGATTCACTAAACAAAAATAGATTTTTATTCTTAAAATTATTCTCTAGAACTAGACTCATGGAGTGACCAATTTGAAAATCAATTTGAACATTTCAATCACTTAGATAAAAATTTATCCAAAGAATAATTAAGATAGTGTTATGCAACCAATAATATAGAAGCAATAAATCTAGCCTATTAATTTTTCTAAGGTTCCATTCAAGTATAATTTTGAATTCAAGTTTACAAGAAAAATAAGTCTATAATAATATTCACAAATAATATCTCCATGTTGATAATTTAAGCAATGCCTTCAACACAATCTATTAATGGATATAGAGAGAACTAAAATATGGATATACTTGTAGGTTGGAAATATCCTCAAGATGGAACAAAATTAAATTTTGATTATACATTTTGGGGAAATCTTCAGGCTTTAGATGTTGACTATTTTCTTCATAATTCTAATAGTTTTAAATTCTAATTAGAGATTTGAGTAAACTTGGTTTAAAGATGAACAAAAATATTAGTAGGAAGATCTCATTGTTAGGTTAATCCTAGTATATAAGAAATTATATATTGAATTAGTAATAGAAGTTAGTGTTTTTACAAAGGTTGAGGCCCCAATTGGGGTATGTGTTCTTATGAAAAAGAAGCATTGAAGTGGTCCCAATTTTTTTATAATAGCATGCATATATGCATTTCTATTGGGGAAAATATTAGAAAATCTCAAGCAAATGAAATTGGCAGATGTAAAGCCAAATGAATATTAAAAACTTTCAAGCAAATGCAATTGGAAGCTGTAAAGCCCAATTTTACAAAATGAGTTTGTTTAAAAGGCTTTAGAAACTTTCAAGCAAATGCAATTGGTAGCTGTAGATCCAAATTTGGTTGAAAACTAGGTTTGTTTAAAAGGCTTTAGAAAATTTCAAGCAAATGCAATTGGTAGTTGTAAATCCAAATTTTAAATAATGAGTATTGTTTTTAAAAGGTTTTAGAAACTTTCAAGCAAATGCAATTCACAGCCGTGAGCCAAAATGAGAGCTTCAAACAGGGTGTATTCATTATAAACAATAAATTTTGTTCTCATAATGTGCCTTCAATTTTTAAATGAAAATTTTGTTTGGAATTTTATTTTCATTCAATTTGTTTTCATTTCACTAGAAAAATTTGGTCTCATGGAATCCATTGGAATTTACAAATTTACAAACAAATGGATTTTTAAATCACTGTGAAAGAATGCCAACATGCTAATGGACATCCAAGTCGATATTTCAAGTTGAAGAAGTTGATATTTCAAGTTGAAATGGTGGTCCCATTGCAAATTTTCACCATTCCCAATCAATCACGTTCATTGTTCACTGCGCACGAGCTCCAGGTCTAATAGTTCACAATTTTTTTTCTTTGATAGTGATAGGGTTTGATTTATAAATGTGCCCTAATTCAACAGGGTTCGGCCAAACATGGGTTCAACCGAACCCATTTAAAATACTATTTCTCCATTGACCTTTAAGTGGTTCGACCAAACCATAGGTTCAAACGAACCCATAGAGTGGTTCAGTCAAACCATATGGTTCAGCCGAACCATCCTTCCTATTGAATTTTTAAAATGTTGATTTTCCTTCCTCTTCTCAATTGTAAACCACTATTGTGGTTTCACCCCTTTTAAATTTGGTTTACCTAGGGTTTTTCTTCATAGGCCTCTTGGACAAAAACATCAATCAGATTTGCATCATATACCTATAAGAGAGGGGGACCAACTACATTCAAGGCCCTAGGTCACAGAGAGCCAAGAGCAGAAGGTTGCCCTAACTTACCTCAACTTAAAGTGGTGTTTGGAGATGAGGGACAAGAATGATGAGGACTATAAGGTCCTTCAATCACTCTACAAACCTAAAACATAGAATGGGGCTAGGTGAGCCAATTTTCAAGTTCAACACTACAACTCAGGAAGCTCTCTGCCCGAGGACGAAAGCGCGGTCCTAGGACGACAACACGGTGCGCTGGTGTCTCTCAAGTGCATTGACATCCGTACGACCAGAGGACTAAAGAGATAAGGTTAAACTCTAGAAAATAGACTAATTCCCCAGCTAACTACTTCCAAAGGGCCAAAACAATGTTATGAAGTAGACAAGATATGCTCTAATATGATAAATTAAATACACAAGAGTTAGGGTGGCCAGAATAATCTCACAAAGGAATTCATTCACCAACTAGCTCCCAGTAGCATGTTCACCTACACACAAAGAAGAGGAAAATTTGGTTGGGGCTGTTAAGGGGTCTGCCTCAGTCAGACCCCCACTTTGGTGTTTCCACCTCCACAAACAACCAAGATTGCAACAATGGAGAAAAAGTATGATAAAGGAAGGAAATGAAATAAAGAACACTAAAGCACTACAAAACAATAAATGTGCTTACTCAACCAAGTAATAGAGGAGAGGAGTGGGAAGCTTACCACCTCCACCAAGAGCACTCAAGGCTAATGGGGGAGAAAATGAGAGTACTCAAGCCTCTGCTGCAATGGTGTTGTCCCACACTTGCTCTACTAAATTGGTGGAGTGATGTTGTTACTACTATGGAGTGTAAAAGTGTTGCTAAAAGTGTTGGAATGGAGACTATAATGCTTGAGCTTGTGAGAAAGATTGCTTGAAGGATGCAAAAGAAGTTGTGAAGAAGTTGAAATGCATGTAGAAGGAGGGAATTTGAAGGAAACATGAAGAAAACAGCCATATTCAGGTCAGTCGGCGGAAGAGGGTGTTACAAGTTGACTACCAATGAGGAGTGTAACGCCTCTGCAGGCTCCAGTCGTAGGAATCTTCTAGGGACATAAGCACACTGTGCGGCCATCTGTGTTCCGTTTAGGCATCCCTGATAGAAATTCCTCTTTTGACACTCAAAAAAGGCACCAAGTGGAACGAAAGTAGTGGGCTTATGTGGAATTTAGCCTCCAAACTTGGTTTTCTAAAGTGGAGGAAGGAAAAAGGGGAATTTGCATAAGGGGTGCAAATTCACTCCTATAAGTTTTTCCCCCACTTTAGCAAGCACAAATACTAATGAGTGCTACAGTAAAGTAGATCAGAGAAGTAGTAGAGTTAGAAATGTATACATGAGCCATCGAGGAAGCATACCACAATCTGATGAACTCGAGAGTGTAGGACAAGAAGAGGACTTCATAGCCCCAGAGAACTATGAAGCTGAAGAAAGAAAGCGTCTTACAGGCTTGCAGACCTGCAAGGAGGCAACCCCCAAGATTTCTCACATGAAGGAAGCCCCCTGAAGTAAGCACCTTACATGCCCATAGAATTGCAAGGAAGGTGTCCCCCAAGAACTCTCACATGGAGGATACCTAGGAAGCATACCGCAAGATCTCTCACATGAAGGAAGCCCAAGAAAGCGCCATACAGACCCGCAGACTTGCAGGGGAGCCACCCCCAAGATCTCTCACATGGAGGAAACCTAGGAAAGCAGACTCTGTAGAGTCAGAAAGTGGCCATGTAGACAAGTAAGTGGACAGTCACTCAGACTGTCAACAATTTGGAAGACTTTCAAAGGGGTCCCTCGGGAACCCGTAATGAAGAGGGGATCCACTCAAGGGATGCACAATTCGAAATAATATGTTTTCTTTCTCAAATCGATCCATCATCAAGGGATCCTTTTGAAAGTGAGCCAACAATTTTTGTGGTGGCTATGTACTTCTCTTGCACTCTTAGGGTTTTTCACCTAAAAGGAGAGAGATACACCCAAAAACTATGGTGGTTCACTCAAAATAATGTATGCAAGATGGAATTAAGCCTAAATGCAATGATATAGAAGTAAAAAAATGATAAAAGTAATTGATTATTTATGCAAAAATAATGAAATATGAAGTGTTTGAAAACACAGTGTGATATGTAGAAATGAATGAGAAACATAAACAAATGAAATCAGAATTGAATGAGACTGAATAGAGTACACCTAGAGATGAAATGTTGATGCTGGAAGGTTCTGGAATATGACAAAAATAATTGTGGATGACCAGTGGGACTCATTCACCACCAATGGCGAATCAGTCCTGCTTCTAGTAAACTTTGTTGAAATCAATTTTTGACTATTGGGAACTGAATTCTAATGAAATCAACTTTTCCAGCCTAAAGGTGGGATTCACTTTCCACTGATGGTGAATCTTTCCTCCCCCAAAATTCTACAAATTCAAGGGTCAACTCTATGGGGCTAGATTTGCACTTGTCTTTTTGTCGAGTTGATAGAATCAAATCTACAGAAAATGGGCTGAATGTTGTCTCTAAGCTTGAATTAGGGTTTAGTTGACTTAAATCACTTTGATGACTTTTTGACCACTTTTCAACACCTATTTCTTTGAAAAATCTGCCTACAAGACCTACAATCACACATACAAAGAGAGTAAAAATGGTTAAGGGTTAGAGTATAGGGATTTGTCGTGGTCAAATCCCACTTTGGTAATCAAACCCTTGATAAAGAAATGAAATGAAAAAAAGAAAGGAATGATGAATAAACAATATGCAAGTGTCCTAAACTCACCAAACCCTTGTTGAAGTATGAAAATATGTCAATGGTTGCTCCAAGATGCTTGATTCAATGATGCAATGTTACTCAAATGCTTGAATGAGATGGTTGAATGGATGAATATATGCTTGAGAGAATGAGATGAATGGGGGTTAAAATGGATGGAAAAACACTTATTTATACACACTTATGCCCTAATTACCCAATAATACATCACAGACCGACATAAAGTCTTAATGAATAAAAACCAAAAAGAAATTTGAATTTATTTTGAATTTTGTGCCAAGAGGGACTCATTCACCACCCATGGTGAATGGGTCCCACTCTAGGCTTGCAAGTGGGTGTTAGGAATTAAGTTGCTTTTAATGTTGTTTGTTAGGTTTCTATTCAAAAAAACACTTAATTATGACCTATAAGTGCATAAAGGGGCCAAATAAAGTATAAGAGAGGTGTAAATAGAGATGACAAGCCTAGAAAAGTGTGAAATATTGTTACAAGACTTTACAACACCTTGAAATAGGACTTGGTATGAGATAAAAAGTGAATATTTAGATGAATTATAATAAGAAGAGTCTAGAAAAGTGTAGAAATGTGTTACAACACTTCACAACACCTTCACAAGACATCGTAATTTGAATATTCAAGACCTAATGTGAATGCATAAGTCACATTGCAACATTAAATCTAAGCAAAATAAGCCAAGCATCACAAGAAAGAGACATAAATGACAATGATCCATTTTTCTATGGTACATTTAGCCCCCACTTTAGTGAGAGGATGAACTAGCTTCAAACTCACACTAAAGTAGCCATGCACATCAAGAGGGATCCAAATGTACTTATGCTAGCAAGATGAGATAACAATGATCAAGAGGGATGATCAAGCCCCCAAGATGAAGATCCCATGGAAAAATAAACATAAGAACAAAGGAACACACATGTGAAAGAGAAAATAAGAAAGAGAAAAAGGAAAAGGAAAGAGTTAGATCAAGCTTCGATCATTTGTCCAGCTAGTTGTGGATTAGATTTAGGCTATTTGTTCAAAAAATAAAAAATGCATACTTACTCTAGGGTGACGGATCTCATGGTTGTCCACCAGGTGAGAAGGCCCATACGCTTAGCTGGTATGCGCTCACAAACACATAGGTGGCTATGGGGAAATTCTTGTTGTGGAATGGGCTTCCCACTCAACCATATCAAAGTTATACCTCCTGATAACTTTAATAAGGCACCAAAGGAAAATGTTGGTTTGTGCTTCATGAAACAAGTAAATGAAACAAGTAAAGCTTCATATGCTTAGAATTCATGAACAAGTAGGATGGCACCACAGGCATGCAAGATGTGTTATGCAAGGTGCCATGTGAAATATAAAATGTAAAATGCAAAAGGAATGTTCAAAGGAGTCTTGTTAAGTTCATGCGAGGTCTATAACTTAGGGAACATTGTATCTAATGTCTCCAAGAGGAGGATGAATCAAAGAATAGAATATTCACAACTTAGGGGATGCAATGTGTCGCATCAGGCCACCAAGAGGAATGTAATATGCTAAGATAGATCACACTTATGAAGGACATTACACTCAATTTCATCCACAAAGCAACAAACACATTGTATAAAGTAACAAGGTTGCACTAAGAACCAAGAAAAGGGAAAATTCAAAATAAATAATGCCAATGCATGCCCCCACTTTAAAGGAATTTCTACACACCATTCTGTGAGCAATTACTTTAAAGTAGCAAAGGAAAAAGGAAAAAAGAAACAAGACATAAGAGCCAACTTGGAAAGCCCCTATTCCAAGTCATACATTTCTGAGTAAGGTTGCATCATGTGAAAGAAAAAGGAACAAAAGAAAGAGGGGTTTCCCCCAAAAGAAACACACCAAGCACATAAGGGATCTATGGATTTGGGGTCAGTATATTCGTTGTTGCAATATTTTTATTAAAGAGCTCAAAACTGCCATCATTCCCCAAATACATAGAACTGTAAGAATGACACAAAAAGAGCAAAAATAAAAGAAAAATAAAGTCCATTTTGGGTCAACATGGAAGATACATTGTAGTCTCTATGCTTTGCATCATCCCCAAAAGGAGAGGCACAAGAAAAGACAAAGTAAAAAGGAAAAGGGACCGATTGGGTCAACATGGAAGAGACATAGGACATCTCAATGCTTTGCGTCATCCCCAAAAGGAAAACACAAAAAAAAAGTAAAAAAGGATAAATTACGACATATAGAATAATGGAGATACAAATAGAGGAAGTGCACAAAGAGAGAGAACATCAAATGCACATTATGTGGGAACATGATACACACATACAAACACACCAAAGAAAAGAAAAAGAAAAGAGAAAATGTAAAAAGGCTAGTTAAGGAAAATGCAAGTTAACCATCTAACAAGTCATTTGCCTTCCAATCATGTTCAGTGTATTGTGAGGGTGGTTGAATGTCCAAAGGGAGAATTGCAAGTGTCGAACTAGGGAAGTGTCAGGTTCCTCACTTGGTGTAGGAGATTTATCGTTTAAGCTCATGGAAGAGGAAAAAAAAGAATTTAGATTGTTATGCACCTCTTCATCGATCTTAGAGATTTCCTCTACATTATCATCATCAAGATTAATCATGATAGGAGGATAGATGGTAATTTCCAATGAGGGATGTATCAAGAGTTGTGGTTGTTATATCAGATTGTTTTGTTGTGATTGTTTGAACGTACTTTCTTGTGGCGGGTTAGGAGGAGGAGGGTGATCATGTATTGCTTCTATCAAAGGTGAGGGTTGATTTTCTTTTTTTTCTTCTATTTGTAACTGATGAGCAAGGAGATGACGATGACGTTCTCTAGCCCCATGGTTTCATTTTATTCTATTTTGAGCTTTTTGAGGTGTAAGAGCGGGTTGATCCACCATAGGCTCCTTTTCTTTCTGAAGAGGAGGAATGGAAGGAACCGAAGGAGATGGGTCAATCACTTTCTCTTTGGCTTTATAAACTTGTTTAATGCAAGGAGGCATGATGGGGTTGGTTTCATTATCTCTTGGATGTTTAGAAAATGAAGGTGAAGTGTTTGTTTTGGTTGCTCATGGGGTTGCATTGTTTGTTCAGGTTTAGATTCAGGTTGAAGCATTGTCTCATCTAGAATAGGAGTAGTGGGAGTGGACGGGGACATGTGGCGAAGAGACAATTCAACTATTCGTTTGGCTTTCAACTTTTGATAGACAATGAAAAAGAAGTCATTGTGAGGGGTGATGGGTTCCATAGGTTTAGGCCAAAAGGATTCTAAGGAAAAATTACCTTTGGAAGACAATGGATTAAAGCCACTATGGTGTACAGTAAATATCTCATTGTCAAGCGGAAACTTCAAACATTTGTGAACAACTGAAGGGATAGCTTTCATTGAGCGAAGGCAAGGATGACCTAGCCGTAGATGAAACTGATCTGACTGTGGAATGATAGAAAATTTTACATCCAATTTCTTAGGTCCTATTTGTAATGAGAGTACGATCGATCTGATCGTAGGGCACGCAAAACTAGTCTATGTTTTAATCCATGTTATTGGTTTATCATAATCATCTCCATAAATATCATGTAATACTAAAAATTATTCTGTGATCACGTTCTTGCCGTGCATGCAAGATCTATTAATATCCCATTGGTGGGCTTATCATAGATGCAACCAGCTATGTAAAGAGGACCATCAAGAAGTTTTTTAAGTATATCGTGAGTAGAAAAAGTAATATCAAGAGATTTGTTAGTTGGGCCCTTATGAGGGATAACGTCTATCGTACCCATGAGTTCATCCATAGGATTAACATGGGTAACATTTGGAGTAAGATCATGTGGTTCAATATTTGTATCAACATTCATGACATCATTGTTTGAAGGTTAACTAGCTTTGACAAATGAAATATTGTGTTTAGGCATGGGATTGGTAAAGATTTGCAAATTCTGATTGGGGGGTACAATAGACTTATTGCCTTGATCATTAACACCCACAATGGATAGACAACCAGAGTCAATGAGGTCTTGCACTACATGTTTGAGATTCTTGCATTGTTTTGTGTCATGTCCATTTTGGTGATGAAAATGGCAATAAACATTTCATTTAAAGGTGGGGGGTAAAGGTTTAGTTGGGTCAAGGGGTTTGATTGTAGGCAAAGTGATCATTTGTTGTTGTAGCAGTTGATTCATTATGTTATGCAGAGTATCAGGAAAGGGGGTAAATTGTCTCTTCAGCTCCCAATAGGGATTGAATTGTAAAAATCCTTTGTTTGGTTTTCTGAAGTTTTGTGAGTTGTTTTGGTTGCTTTGTTCAGACTTCTTAGCTCGGCTAGAAGTGGATTTTGAATCATGACTAGTTACCAAGTTTTGATAATCACAAAGGGTTGTGCATAAATGCATGAAAGAAGGAAATTTCATCATGGTCAATTTATCTTGAAGGTGAGTTTGCAAGTTTTCAATAAACATCTTTTGGATCTATGTGAATCAAGAATCTTGACATCTACTTGAGCATACAATGACTGATAGTGTGAAATGAAATTAGTTACTTTTTCATCCACATTTTGTTTACATCTCATTAAATCAGCCATCGTCTTTTTGGGAGTCATAAGGACTTGGAAATGACTTATAAAGGCATCAAAAAGTTCATTAAATGATCAGATTGAATGATTGGGTAAGTTTGAAAACAACTCCTAGGTAGTGTCCTTTAAGGTCCTAGGAAATAGTTTAGGTAATAGTTTATCATCAAGGACAAAATCACAGCACAAGGTTGTATAGGCATTAACATGATTCATAGGGTCTCCTTTTCCTTCATACTTCTCAAGCCTAGGCATCTCAATTCCTTGTTGCATCAGTGTTCTTAAGATCCCCAAAGATAATGGGCTACTATGGACATAGTATGTGGGTGGTGTGGTTTGATTTTGGTTAATGGTGGATATTTATTGTTGCATGGATGAAACAGTCTAAAAGAGTTGTGTAATGAGAGGGTCAGTGTAAGTGGTATGAGGTGGAATTTAAGAGAATGGTGATGGAGTATATGTGATGTTAGGAGAAGTGAAGGGGAAACTAAGGGAGCTAAAGGTGGTGGAAGATGGAACATTCGATGCCACAAAATAAATAGGAATGATGGTTGGAATAGCGAAAGGAGTCACATGACTAACCTGTTGCATGGTTTTTGTAACTTGAGGAGTGGTATAGGTAGGTATGGATGCTACGGTTGAAGGAGGAATGTGAGATCCTCCTTGGCTAACCATTGTGTTTGCTGGTCGAGATGTGTTAGAGGTGGAAGAAGAATGTTTTTTGTATATCTCAACAATTTGTTCATGACATCTAAACCCTCATCAATTTCAAGCATTGATGAATGTTGTCAATAGTAGGAATTGCAGTGGTGGAAATGTTTTCAAGACACAAGTTTTATTGCAAATGTGCTAAATCCCCATGAATGTTAATGACTTTATCTTGCAGAATGGAATCATTATGTCTGTCAACATGTATTTTATGTGAAGGTAAAGGTATACTAGTGGTAGTATTCATTCCTAATGCACCATTTTCCATACTAGGAGTAGGAGCTTGAGACAACCCAAGGTCCACAATGAGTGTGTTATCATGGGATGCCATGAGTCGGGAAGTTCTTCTCACTAAAGTATTATCAATAGGGCACCAAAAACTAATACAAGTACCACAAGAGGTGGGGTGATTGCAAATGCAATGCAATCTAGGAATAATAAAATGAAAATAACATAATTTCTATAAACTAAAATAGGAAGGCAATACCAGAAAACAAAAATGTAGAAATTATATAAAAAATGAAAGAAATTGTTGTGCAAGAAGTGCAACTGGACTGATTCGCCTAGGGTGGTGAATGAGTCCAGGGGTGGATGTTTTTGTTTTTTTTTCCAAAAAAAATAAAGTTATTTTTATGCTTTTCAGATGCAAAATGAAGATACAAATGCAAAATTTTAGTTTTTGAAATGTTTTAAGGTGCAAAAATGAAATTTATATGAGATATTCACTAATGCAAGTTTGTAAACCCTAGGATCTGCAAAAACAATGCCAAAAATCTAATGCTATGAGTCCTAGGATGTAAATGTAATGTAAATCAGAAATATATAATGTTCAATATGTAGGTTCACCAAAATGAACCAATAATTTTTGTGGTGGCTATGTACTTCTCTTGCACTCTTAGGTTTTTTCACCTAAAAGTAGAGAGATAGACCCAAAAACTATGGTGGTTCACTCAAACTGATGTATGAAAGATGGAATTAAGCCTAAATGCAATGATCTAGATGCAGCAAAATGATGAAATTAATTGATTATTTATGCAAAACTAATGAAATATGAATTGTTTGAAAACATAGTGTGATGCAAAAATGAATTAGAAACATAAACAAATGAAATTAGAATTGAATGAGACTGAACAAAGTGCACCTGGAGATGAAATGTTCATGCTGGAAGGTTCTGGAATCTAACAAAAATCACTGTGGATGACCAGTGGGACTCATTCGCCACTAATGGCGAATCAGTCCCGCTTTTGGTAAACTTTGTCAAAACCGGTTTTTGACTATCAAGAACTGAATTCTGATGAAATCAAATTTTCTAGCCTAAAGGTGGGACTCATTCGTCATTGATGGCGAATTAGTCCTCCCCCAAAATATTGCAAATTCAAGGGTCAACTTTGTGGGGCTAGATCTGCACTTGTCTTCTTGTCGAGTTGACGAAATCAAATCTACAGAAAACGGGCCGAATGTTGTCTCCAAGCTTGAATTAGGGTTTAGTTGACTTAAATAACTTTGATGACTTGTTGACCTCTTTTCAACACCTATTTATTTGAAAAATCTACCTACAAGACTTGCAAACACACATACAAAGAGGAGGGAAACAGTTAAGGGTTAGAGTATAAGGATTTTCCTTGGTGAAATCCCACTTTGGTAATCAAACCCTTCATAAAGAAATGAAATGAAAAAAAGAATGGAATGATGAATAAACAACATGCAAGTTTCCTAAACTCACCAAACCCTTGTTGTTGAAGTCTAAAAATATGTCAATGGATGCTCCAAGATGCTTGATTCAATGATGCAAGGTTACTCAAAAGCTTGAATGAGATGATTGAATGGATGAATGTATTCTTGAGTGAATGAGATGAATGGGGGTTAAAATGGATGGAAAAAAACTTATTTATACACACTTATGCCCTAATTACCAAAGAATACAACATCACAGGCCAACATAAGGTATTAATGAATAAAAACCCGAAAAAATTTTGAATTTATTTTGAATTTTGTGCCAAGAGGGACTCATTCACCACCCATGGCGAATGGGTCCCACTCTAGGCTTGCAAGTGGGTGTTGGGAATTAAGTTGTTTTTAATGTTGTTTGTTGTGTTTGTATTAAAAAACAAACTTAATTATGACCTATAAGTGCATAAAGGGGCCAAACAAAGCATAAGAAAGGTGTAAATAGTGATGACAA
Source organism: Sequoia sempervirens (assembly GCA_007258455.2). Lineage (NCBI taxonomy): Eukaryota > Viridiplantae > Streptophyta > Pinopsida > Cupressales > Cupressaceae > Sequoia > Sequoia sempervirens. Next base: position 112,339,137 of record VDFB02373365.1, on the reverse strand, counting down.
GCCTAGAAAAGTGTGAAATATTGTTACAAGACTTTACAACACTTTGAAATAGGACTTGGTAAGGGATAAAAAGGGAATATTTAGATGAATTATAATAAGAAGAGTCTAGAAAAGTGTAGAAATTTGTTACAACACTTCACAACACCTTCACAAGACATCATAATTTTAATATTCAGGACCTAATGTGAGTGCATAAGTCACATTGCAACATTAAATCTAAGCAAAATAAGCCAAGCATCATCGGAAAAAGACCTAAATGAGCATGAAAATGTCAATGATCCATTTTTCTATGGTACAGAAAGATGTTCACTTCATCAAGGAATTCGAAAGGAAGAATATGCCCCCATGTGAGGGGAAGATCAAAGTTGTTCCCGCTTCAAAGGAAGGTTTTCAAGTTCTTTCTTTACGAACCCATGATGAAGGAAACATGTTCCGTTAGGGTTCCAAGTTGAGAATGTGATTTTGAAGAAAGGCTTGCGAAGATTTTTGAGAAAAGATTCATTGGCAATGAATGCATTTTTTGAAAATTGAAATGTTGAAGAAGTGGCATTGTCACACATAGGAGGGACAACTCAAGCAAAGAAGAGAGAAATATAAAGGAAAAGAAAAAGAGAAAAGAAAACATGAACAAGGGTCACAGGGGTAGCCTGATATTTCGGGGTCATAACTGCTTATAAATATATATATATATATATATATATATATATATATATGTATAGTAATAGTATATAAATGAACTATCATCAACCTCCTACTATATTAGGCCATGTGAAGAATGCACGAGAAGAAAAAGTGAAAATAAAAAAATTGGGTCAACAAGGAAGGGAAGCCTAAATTCCCCCAATGCTTTGCATTGTCCCCAATTTATTGAAAATCAAGTCACAAAAATGGAAGAATGATGATACAAATAGAGGAAGGTCTATGACACAAAAAACATGCCTATATCCAAGCACATGCAATAGGGGTGACAAGGGTCATCCAAACACACATAGTATGATCACAAGGGAACACATCACGACACACACACACACATCTAATCTAAAGATCAAGAAGAGGCATCCTCCTAACACTGATCAACCAAGAAGTCATTTGTTTCCCACTCTAGATCATCATAGGGGGAAGGAGGATGAGCCTACAGTAGTGGGATGTTAAGAGGAGGAGCATCTGGCCTTCCCACAATAAGGGCTAAGGAAGAGGGCCACACAAGGTCTTCTCCACCGAGCTCTTGTGGAGCAAGGGTCAGCAATTTTGTGAAGATCACTGACAAGGACAAAACTTCATCCACAAAGTTAAACATGCACCCTACAAGAGCATCGTGTTTAACTTTAATGGATGGGGCATGCTACGCATGAGATTCACTGCTAGGCTCACCAAACGACATGAGAGAAGTGAAAAACATAGGAGAAGCCAAGACTGGTTCCATCACTAGGACAAAACAAGTCAACACGGGACCACCTTGTGAAGAAGGTGAGTTCCTCATTCATTCCTTATTGTAGGAGGAGCTACCCTCCACCTCCTACTTCATCGAGGGATGTGAGCTCCCCATAGATGAGGCAAGAGGTGCAGAGGAAGAGGAGGGGGAGAAAACTGTAATAGACACCACCGAGGTGTTCGTCATATCTACCGATTTTAGGAAAGGCAGAAATCCAGAATGAACATCAACAAAGTTGGCTCCACCGAAGGAGTGATGAACACCTGTACCCCCTTGGGGTTAGGTGCATTCGTACTCAGAACGGAAGGTGGAAGCAATGCGAAACTAGACTAAAGGGAAGCAGAGGGAAGGGGAGAGGAAGACAATGTACGAGGCCATAAAGCAGGGGTGGTCGTATCTTCTTCCTTCCTCTGTGAGGTGACCTTCTCAGACATAAGAGATTTTCACCGACACTTGTGCTCAAGTGTAAGGTTGTTTCTATGACTCTTTGAACTAGAATTCGGAGGCTTCGAAAGAAGAAAAATTTCTTGCTCAACCATGGGAACATCCACTAAAGTTGTCTTTGGCAGAGGAACAGATTCCTATATGGGAGCAGGAGGAGTAGATTGAGAAGTAGCGGGGGGAGTTGGCTCAAGTGCCTCAGCAGCGGGCCTCTTCCTGTTCACTGCCTTAGGAACAAGAGTAGTAGGAGGCCATGGATCAAATTCCCTTTAGGAACCTTTCTTTCTAATGTATAAGTAGTACCACAGTCTAGGGTATTCAATAGGGAGATCTGAGATCCTGAGCTTGGGCCTACGCTAAGGAGGTATCATTGGACTTAGTAGATAGCCACCGGGTTGACTCATCCAATACTCCTCCCAAGAAAGGGGAGAAGATGAGGTAGTCCAGGAAAAGGAAACCTTCTCTTTTCCTTTACGGGAAGGAGAGGGAGCTGGGGTGGACTTCTCCTCTCCCTTCTAGGAAGGGGGAGCGATCAGTACAAGCTTCTCCTTGTCCTCTTGGGAAGAGGAGGCAACCGACTGTTGTATCATAGGAAAGGTTAGTTTTGGCTATCCCTTTCCCTCAGTCTTATACTTCACATAATTCTTGTAAAGTAGGTCTGTTCTCGGAGGAAGTAGACCGACTGGGGTGGGCCAAAAGTGATCCAATAGATACCCACCATGGGACAACAAGGGTTGGTATCCAGTGTCATTCACTACATGTACAACACCTTCGTGGGAAAATTTTAAACATTTGTGAACAACAGAGGTGATTCCATTCATGGAAGCTAGCCAGGTTATGCCTAGCTTCAGTCTAAATAAATCCGACTATGGAATAACATCAAAAACCATGTCAATAACCCTAGGTCCAACTAGGACAAACAAAGTTGTCGAGCAATATGGTTTAAGACACATACCATCATGCATACGGATGGTAGATTTTGTTTCCTCATATTCTTACTTCTATAATGAATTCAATACTAATGTTTCTTCCGTAATGTCATTCACACGGCTCGCGGGGTCTACCAAGACCCCCGTCACAATGTTACCATTGAGGTGAGCAAGAATGTAGAGGGGAGAGGGCTTGTTGTTTAAGGGAAAGTCTTGCAACGTGAATGTTATGTCCGATGAACCAGGTGCAGGTAGAGCAGTAGAAATCACCATGACCATGTTAACATAGGCCTCAGGTTGAGTAACAAAATCAGTGGGATTGATAACCATGTTAGTAAAATGTGACAGAAATAGGGTCGTGTATATCTGGAATTCACTATTAACTTTCGCCACTGATTTGTTAGCATTCTATTTACTCCCATCAAGATGAATGGTACCATCCTGAATGTGGTCTTTTATCTCATGACGTAGCCACATACAACATTCGGTATCATGTCCATTAACTTGATGGTACTGACAATAAGTTCTTCCATCATACCAATTAGGGTAAGGCTCCTTAAGAGGCTTAGGACTCTGCAAGGTTATGAACTTATCCTTCAACAACTTCTGTAAGATAGAAGAATAAGATTCTGATAACTTTGTGAACTTTCGGTTACGTCTGAGGCCATTTTTATCAGCAATAGCTACTACATTCGTAACAACCTTACCTTTCTCAAATATTGATATGATGGATTTTCCCTTAGAATGGGAGCACAAGGAGGATCCCCCAAACTAAACAACCATTTGTAGGTACTCTCATAGGGCTACACACAAATGCGTAAAAGAAGGATACTTCATAAGGGCAAAATTATCTTGCCAAGGCCTTTGTAAGTTCCCTATGAATACCTTCTGTACATCAGAATCAGGCAGCTGATATGAGATTTGTGAAAGGAGCGCTTGGTAGCATGCTATGAAATCAATGATTTTTTTGTTGTCTCCTTGTTTACATCAGAAGAGATTTGAGAAGGTCATTTTTTGCTTGATATTAGCTTGAAATTGTCTAAGGAATTGATTAACAAGTTGGTCAAATGAGAAAATATAATTGTCAGGTAAGGAATAGAACCATTCCAATGTTGTATTCTTACGTGATCGGGGAAGTTTTTTGGCCATCAACGCATCGTGATGGAATAAATCTATGCACAAGGCATGAAAGGAAGGCACATGTGTCTACGGATCCCCTTTATTGCCATATTTTTTAAATTTAGGGATCTCCATTCCTTGAGGGAAGGGAGTGTTTAGAATTTCAACCGACAATAGGCTATGCCAGAAGAAGGGCTGAAAGATAGGATGGGAAGAGGCTTGGGAGAGACTTTCCAATTGGCTCTGCATCTTACCCATATTCTAAAGAAGAGTATTCAAAATAGGGTCATTAGAAGATAGAGGGAAAGAGGAACCTCCTCTAGAACCACCACCAAAGCCACCTCTAAAACCACCATCAATGTGACCTCCACCAGAACCACTACCAGAGCCACCGCCACCAGTAGGTCCTCTGCAGAAACCACCTTTGCTTTCAGAGCCACAACCATGACCTCCACTGGAACCACTTCCACCAGCACCATCTCCACTTCCAAATCCATTGCCACTACCAAATCCTCCACCACTAGAGGCGACAAGAGGGGTGAAGCTAAAGCCCAAGGGGACCTTATTTACTTTGATAGTTTCAAGTTTTTCAGAGACAAAAGGGATGTTGATAGAAGGGACTGCATTAGCCATGTAGACAAACATGGGAGGCATTGATACTCCTAACTATCCCTCATAATCTTCAAAAGTGGCTCCTCTCATAACACTAGGAATGTTCGAAGGATCACATGCTTCTGTCAGACTAGTAAGACTAGCTAGGAGTTCCAAGCCTGTACGATCTTTTCCAATCATATACTGTAATTCACTAATGAACCGAGTGGCCCTAGCCATCTTCGGGTTCCTTTCCAAGTGATTTTCTAAGGCACCCAACCCTTTACTAAGGGTAGAGACATATTCTTAAGGGATTTGAACAACCTCATACTCATCCACCAACGATGGTGTAGGAGACGTAGGAAGAGTGGGGACATGATCAGTCTCGTTAGAGAATCCTATCTCGCACCTTGACAACTACTCCTACATGGCCAAACTAACGGCGGGACCAAAGAAAAGGCCTATAGAGAAACCAATAGTGACCTTCATCCTTTCCATTGGGAGGTGTCGTATACTTCTCCTGACAATATACCGATAAGTTGTGGACTGGGTTGTGATGCTCATAAACCAATACAACACTCATGAATACAACTGTCATGAAGTACACTGGAGAAGCCTCAACACCAACGAATGAATAGATGTTGGTTCATGTCAGGTTCACCAAAAATGCAAGAGATGGGGACCAACCACATTCAAGGCCCCAGGTTACAAAGAGCCAAGAGCGAAAGACTACCCTAACTTACCTCGGCTTAAAGTGGTGTTTGGAGATGAGGGACGAGAATGATTAGGACTATAAGGTCCTTCAATCAATCTACAGACCTGAAACATAGAATGGAGCTAGGTGAGTCAGTTTTTGGGTTCAACATGACACCTCAAGATGCTCTCTACCTGAGGACAAAAGCGTAGTCCTAGGATGATAGCGCGACGCGCTAGCATCTCTCAAGTGCATTGACTTTCGTACGACCAAAGGACTGAAGAGACAAGGTTAAACTCTAGAAAATAGACTAACATCCCATCTAACTACTTCCAAAGGGCCAAAACAACGCTATGAAGTAGACAAGATAGCTCTGATATGATAAAGTAAATACACAAGAGTTAGGGTGGAAAGAATAATCTCATAAAGGAATTTGTTCACCAACTAGCTCCCAATAGCACGTTCACCTACACACAAAAAAGAGGAAAATTTGGTTGGGGATGTCAAGGGGTCTACCTCAGTTAGACCCCTGCTTTGGTGTTTCCACCTCCACAGACAACCAAGATTGCAGCAATGGAGAAAAATTATGATAAAGGAAATGAAATAAAGAACACTAAAGCACTGCAAAACAGTAAATGTGCTTACTCAACCAAGTAATAGAGGAGAGGAGTGGGAAGCTTACCACCTCCACCAAGAGCACTCAAGGCTAATGGGGGAGAAAATGAGAGTACTCGAGCCTCTACTACAATGGTGTTGTCCCACACTTGCTCTACTGAATTGGTGGAGTGATGTTTCTGCTATGGAGTGCAAAAGTGCTGCTAAAAGTGTTGGAATGGAGACTAGAATGCTTGAGCTTGTGAGAAAGATTGCTTGAAGGATGCAAAACAAGTTGTGAAGAAGTTGAAATGCATGTAGAAGGAGGGAATTTGAAGTAAAGATGAAGAAAACGACCATATTTGGGTCGGTCAGTCGAAGAGGGCATTCCAAGTCAACAACCAATGAGGAGTGTAACGCTTCTATAGGCTCCAACCGTAGGAATCTGCTAGGGACGTAAGCATGTCACGTGGGCGTCCACACGTTGCATGGGAATCCTCGACATAAATTCCTCTATCGATGCTAAAAATAGGCGCCAAGTGGAACGAAGGCGGCTTATGTGGAATTTAGCCTCCGAACTTGGTTTTCTAAAGTGGAGGAAGGAAAAAGGGGAATTTTCATAAGGGGTGCAAATTCACTCCTATACAATACCTTATACCCCAAATTGTAAACCGTGTACCATTGACCCTTTGTACCCAATACCATCAACCTTAAAGTCTAAACCCTATACCCTCAAACCTAAATCCTAAACCCTATACCATAAACCTTATACCCTATACCGTCAATCCTAAACCCTATACCTTATACCCTCAACCATAAAACCAATACCCTCAACCCTCAACCCTATATCCAATGTCCTTCCTAAATTGCTCTAAACCCATGCCTTCAGCCTAACCTTATACCCCTTAACCTAAAGATCCGTATGCTCTCGACCCTAAAAGCATACGCTTGATACATCGTTTAGACCCTCAGCCTAAATGTTATGCCTCGGCCTATACCCTGCACCTCCAGCCGCTATGCCTTGCCCTCGGCTGGAAGCCTAAAACCCTCCAGCCCTGCCTATGCCCGCCAACCCAAGGCCTTATACCCAATGTCGTAAACCTTAGGCCCTAGAAGCCCTATGCCTAAAACCTGCTGCTGTGCCTCGGCCTAAACCCTTATACCTCCAGGCGTAAAGCCAATACCCATGACCTATGCCCAATATCACTCAGCCTAGTCCACCACTGCCATATGCTCAGCCCTCCAAACCACAGCCCTATACCTAAAGCCCTAAAACCTACACCCTTGGCCCTCAATATGCCTTATGCCCTCAACCATAAATCGTTATGCCGCCAGACCTGTGTACCCAATATCATCAGCCCTAAATTTGAAACCATATACCCTCAACTCTAAAGCCTAAGCCCTATACCCTCACCCCTAAACCCTAACCCTACACCCTCAACCCTATACCCTATACCTTTTACCCTCAATTGTAAACCCAATACCCAATATCCTCAACCCTAAGCCCTATAGCTTAAACCCTAAACCCTATACCCTCAACCTTGAACATTATCCCTTGAGAATAGGCCCTAAATCCTATAGGCTAAACCCTCAACCCTAAACTCCATACCCTCATCCCTAAAGCCTATACCCTTGACCCTGTAGACCCTCCCGGCCCTGGACCCTGCCTCCAGCCCTCAGCCCTTATGTCCTCCAGCTACTCGACCCCTACCTATCTTTTGAGTATGCCCAATGTTGGCTCAGCCCTAAAGTCCTGACCTTATGCCCTCAGCCCTAAATCATAGGCCTATGGCCTCAGCCTATGCAGCCAAACCATGCACTATGCCTCAGCCTAGGCCTTGTACTTGTATGCCTCAACCATATTGTACCCTCAACCTTATACCCAATATCCTCATCCCTAAACCTTATACCCTATACACTTAGCCTTATAATCCCAACCCTCAACCTTATCCCTTAAAACCATAAACCTTATACCCTCAACCTCAACCTTATAGTTTATACCCTCAATCATAAAACATATACCCTTTACCTTATACCCAATACTGTTAACCCTAAAGTCTAAACCCTATACCCTCAACTCTATACCCTAAAGCCTATACCCTCAACCCTCAACCCTAAACCCTATACTCTAAATCCTAAACCCTATACCTCATAACATCAATAGTAAACCCAATACCCTTGACCATATACCTAATATCCTCAACCCTAAACCTTATACTCTATAAACACAACCCTATACCCTCAACCCTGAACACTATCCCTTAACTATAGGCCTTAAAGCCTATACAAAAACCCTCAACCCTAACCTCCATACCCTCAACCCAAAATCCTATGCCCTTGATGCTATACCTTATAACCTTGACCCTAAACCCTATACCTAATACCCTAAACCCTATACCCTATACCCTAAAAACTATACCTTATACCTTCAACCCTACACAATCAATCTCATACCCTCCACTATAAACCATATATCATGAACCCTATACCTTTTACCCTCAATTTTAAACTTTATACCATCGACCCTATGTACCCAATTCCCTGAACACTAAAGATTAAACCCTATACCCTCAACCCTAAAGCCTAATTCCTATACCCTCAAACATAAACCCTAAACCCTATATCCTATACCCTCAAACATATACCCTATACCCTATACCCTATACCCTCAAACCTAAACCCTATATCTTATACCCTCCACCATAAACCTAATACCCTCAACCCTAAACCCTACACCCTCAACCATATACCTTATACCCTCAACCTGGAAGTCCTACTTGAAGAGTAAAAGGAACTCCTAGTCCACTCATAGATGTGGGTGAATAGAAAGGATCTACAATTCATTATTAGAAGTGGAAGTAAAAAAAGTTTGACATCTACTAATTTTTTAAGAGATAGAACCTATAGACAATATTGCACCCACAATGATAATTCATGGGATGAGTGAGCTAAGGGTAAAATATTTAGGTAGGTAGATAATTTGGGTGAATATAAGTATCAAATAGTAGAGATAACCTGGGTGAATAGAAGTATCCAACTCCTTGCATTGATAGCCTCTTCGATCAACTTAAGGGAGCTAACTTTTTCACTACATATTGGGACCACTAAGTTACCATTGAGTTATTAGATGTGTGAAATCATACCTTAAAATCCAAATGGATTTTTGAAATGGGTACACTAGTCCTTTGAAATTGAGGTTGATGCCTCCAAATATGCACTTGGAGTAGTTTTGGTCCTTAATATGGTCATCTAATTTCATAAGATGTAGTGGGATTTTATCTAATGCTATGTATAGACATCCCATGTATGACAAGGAGTTATATGTATTGTTCAAGCCCACAAATAACATGGAATTACTATATCTTGGGGAAAGGCATTTTTATTCACATCTAGATCATGAGCCTCTTAAATTTATATAAATATAAGAATTTTTTTAGAATGATAAACATCACATGTGGTCTAGTTACCTCAAATATTTTCATCTCAACATTCATCATAAGAAGAGAGAATGAATAAATTTGCAAACTAATTTGATTGGACTTGAATGAATAACTTTGATAGTTATGTTAGACTCTTTTGAACACTACATAAAATATTAACCTTGATTGTATTCAACATTAATCCTATATGTTGATATCTATCCACTAAAGAATCAAATGGTATATAAGCCCTTTATTATTGTATGTATGATAAAATCCTCTATCACATAATGCACATATATGTGCTTCTATGTACACCCTCAACCCTAAACACCATCCTTAAACCTTAGGCCCTAAAGCCTATACACTAAACCTTCAACCATAAAATCCATACCCTCAACCCTAAACCCTATACCCTCAACTCTATACCTTATACCCTAACCTGTAAACCCTATACCATTGATACTATACCCTATACCCTCAACCCTATATGCTAAATCCTATACCCTAAACCCTATACCTTATACTCTCAATCTTAAACCCATACCCCCAACCCTAAACCCTACATTCTCAACCCTATACCTTATACCCTCCACCATAAACCCTATACCCAATACCCTAAACCCTAAACTCTATACACTCAACTATATACCCTAAAGCTTAAACACTATCCCTCAACCCTAGGCCCTAAAGCATATATGATAAACCCTCAACCCTATACTCCCTCAACCCTAAAATCTATACCCACAACCCTAAAATCTATACCCTCTACCCTAAACCTTATACCCTCAATCTTAAAATCTATACCCTCAATTGAAAAAGAATGAGGTAACAACCTAGAGAGGAGAGAGAGAGAAGAGACAAGGATAGAAGAACAAAGAGAGAGGATTAAAGAGGAAGGGAGAGGTAGAGAGAGATATACCTATAGAGGAGAGAGAGAGAGATAGAGAGAGAGAGCACAAAGGGATGGGGAGGGAAGGATAGATAGAAAGTGGGAGAGAGAAAATAGAGGGATGTAGAGAGGGAAGGATTGATAAAGAGTGGGAGAGAGAGATAACGTGCTCAAGAGATAAATATACAAAGAAAAACATAACACAAGTGTGTTATAACATGCTTGTGTTATGTCTTGCTTTGGAAATTTTTGAGCCTTTGGCTTGGATTTTCCTTTGCCCTCCAAACCAAAGGTTTTAATTGACTTTTCAACATCCAAGGATTTGTTTTTACAAATAGTAACAATATTGGCATAATCTCAAGTGTGCTCCCCATCAGGTTTGCACACATTTCAATGTCAAGTCAAAAAAATTCACAATAAGCTCTCTCTTACTATCTAAACATGCATTTTTTTCACATTTTGAGTAATGCTAAGGTTTTAATCTTTAATTTTTTTGGTTATTGTATCCATTATTTGTCAAAAACTAATGTGTGGTATTTTTTGATGTGCTTTTTAACCATTCATTGAAATTTGAAATAAATTACATTTTTAAAAACTAGATTCCATTCTACACATTCAAAAAAATAATTTTCAATTAGTTTTCAAAGTTTTTTGGGGGGAGCATGCTCAATTTTCTATTTTTCAGCATGTGTCCACTTTGAAAATTTGTAAAAAATCATATATTCATTAAAAAATTAACAAAAAAATTATGCATAAACTACATGGTGTTAGCTAATTTCTCACCAAACCGCTTTTTGAAATACTAATTTTTTTTAACATTTTAGGAGACCAATTTGTGTGGCTCCCCTTTTGAACCCCTCAATTTCTACCATTTTTTAAAAAATTAGTAGTTTAGAAAGTAGATTCAGAGTACTATGAATCTTGTTTTTGTTGCAACTTAAAATTTTGAGTATAACCATCTTCAATTTTAAGACCCATTTTTGGTCCCCCATCTTCTTCACTTACCCATATCATTGTCTCCAACATATGATAGTGCACTTTCGATGTTATCATGTGACCAATTAGCTTTACAAACCTTTGAAGACCCCAAATACATTTCATGTGTTTGGCCAATGTCAATAATTAGTTCCCTACCCTCATTATATGTTGAGGGGAATGCACATTCCATTAAACCATCTTGTTGTGAGGCAGTTGGTGTATCATCCTCTCTAGATTGTGCATAAGTGAACTTCGCACCTCGAGGTACTTTAATTTTTCACCTTCCATGTGTTCTCTTTCCCTTTTGATATCTAGCCATACTTTTACTAAACTTGCATCTTAAGAAAATAATACTAATATTTGTAGCATTGCAAAGATACAATCTATTATATAAACACAAATGTAAAAATATTATATGAAATAATAAAATGAGTGAACTGTAGCATAAGCAAATGACTAGACTATAGCATAAGGAACTGATGACATCTTATGTGTAATGGCATGGTGATGAGAAAAAGATAGACTTGAATTCTTAAAAAAATACAAGATAAATGTATAAGATAGTATGTAATTTGATTCAACAATGGTTTTTTATATGTATTTGTATATGATTATAGCTTGCATACAAATGTATAAAGACATGGGCCTAAGTGAGTTCATAATTAAAGAAAAAATAAATATTATTGCAAAAAAACTAATATGACCTAGGCTCCTTGGAGTTGTCTATATATATGTACACATGCATAACATATATGTATACACACACACACACACACACACATATATATATATATCTATTTATTTATATAATTTGTATGTGGAAATTTAACATATGTTGAGAAGTTGATGGTTTTAACAATGTTGTACCATAGAGTACCTACCTACCTAAAATAAACGGAAATATGAATAAATTACTAAAATATAGACAATAATCAAAATTGTATAAAGATATAGATAGATATATAGATATATGCATATACAACTATGTATAAATGTATATAGATACATAGCAGGTTGCCAATGTCAATACCATCAGTACAATGGAGAAGATTCAACAAGCTTCTAGAATGATTGACAATGAAACAAGTGTGAAGAAATTATTGGGAAAAATGATTAGGTTCAAAATCAATATGTAGCCAGATTGGAAATGTTAGAACATGGATGCTCATATGAGTGTAATCCATGCCAATATAAATCCTGAACGTGGTGTTTGGAACAAAAAATATGACACCCTAAACCTTTAATTCCTTATTTTGATTCTATATATAATGAAACCTTTGATATATATGATTTCTAAATGCAAACACACATACAATTTCAATATACACATACAAAGAAATTAAACCCTATATACAAGTTTCTGGTGCAGGAGCGCCTACACCACAATGTTCACTTTTGGCTATTTGAATGTTTAGTAGGTTCTTGTTAAGTATTTTGTGTTCATTTTGTTCAATAAGGTCTAAACATACCAACCATAATGTAATAAAAGTGTTTGTTGAGTGATTTAGGGAATTTGCGGGCTAAGGTGGTCAAATGTGCGAAGAGCACTCTTGAATCAAATGATTGTTAATGTTACCACAAAGGAAAATTTATGTAAAATGTAAATGGAAATGCCGAGGAAGAGTCTAAAGGTCATGTTTTGGGTAAGGTAAGGGAGTCTAAATGATCTTAGGTCTTTAGAACAATAAATTGGCATAATGGAGCCTACTAAGCAAACTATTGTTAATACAAGTGCTTTTAGGCTTAATAAAGGATGGGTAGTTCAAGGGTGGCTATAGGTGTTGAAGGAAGTTTTCCCTGATTTGAGAATGTATAAAGACATCATATAAGCCTGAATAAAGGTTCAATGAAATGCTTTTGAGGAATTGGTGCTCTGTTTTAAAACGTTCAACTATGGGTTTTCAAGCATTTTCCTGAGTTCTTGATCTATTTTTTCCTTGTGTACAACCCAGTACAGGCCCTCAATGATTTGAAATTTATAAATATTGTGGTGACATGTTCTAACATATAATTCCTTCTATTTTGAGGCTCATTTGATTAACTTTGTGAAAGGAAAACTCCATTGTTCCTTGTTCAGCCTGTACAGACCAGCAGGGTCTGAGTTACATTTCAATTTAAAGATGGAGCCTTTCCTCCTACTGTGATTCTATGTGATTCAGAGGGAAGGCCTGTACCATGTTTCTTTTGAGTTTCCATGATTTATTTAAGCATGGAAAGGTGTCTATAGGGCTGGGTGGTGTTACCCTAGGCTGAAAAGTGAGTTTTTGACATGAAAATGGAGGTTCTATGTTAGGTTTTTGGGAAAAAATGTTGCAATCGAGTTTGGGATGACGTGGTAGGTCTGTAAAGACCCTATTATGAGTGTTTGAAAGATTGGCATGATTGGGAAAGCCTAGAAATGTTGATTTCTACTAAAACGCTTATTTTTTGCAAGTTCTAGGAGGGTTTTTGAGTTTGAGGTTTAAATGAGTATATCCTAGAAAATATCTTGTTTTAAATCATTTTTCAAGACTTTTTTTTCATTTTGGAGTCTGGAGAGGAGATTAAAGAGGGGTCTCTTTGTAAAAGTGGCCTAATTGGAGGCCTAAAACTGTGAAATTCTTGATTTTGAAACCTTTGATCCAAAAGAGTGATACTTGAGTCTTTGATATGTTGAATGAATCTAAAATGGGTGCTTGATTCCATGTTTTATTTCTTAGGTGTTTTGGAGGAATTTGGAGAAAAGACTGAAAAACCAGTTTCCCTGTACTACAAGGTAGACTAGTGACAAAAGGTGAGTTTTGAAGATCTAGGGGAATCTGACTTTAAGATTGAATTCAAATGGCTAAATTGTCATCAAAGGAATGTTGAGGGACTTTTTCAGAGCCTTGGGGGAGGTTTGTAGTTGTTGTGCAGATTGGAGGAATAAGACTCCTTGAGGGTAAGTTGATGTCTGACAGATTGAAGATGTTTCCAAGAAGAATTCATTGTTTTTGAATTGACACTAGTTTGTTGTGAGTTATTATTCACCTTGGCTCTGCATCAGTTTCATAATGTATTTACGTTTTTCTAAATATGAAACCTTGGAAATGAAAATAATAATATCTATCACAGTGTATTTAAAGGCATGCAAAATCCCATAATTGTATATATATTGTAATCATGAAACCCTTATTAAAAATATATTTGCATATACCCACATATTCTTAACATATTTACATACTTCTAAATATGAAACCATATATATCACTTTGTATATATGTAAGCACATAATTATGATTTATTGAGCATTTTTTAATGGTTTTTATGTTACCAATAAGAAAAGTTGAGAAGGTGATAAAATTTAGAATGTTGTACACAAATAATTTATGTATGATAGTATATAAATACCATATATATGCATTGGATGATGTGACATAGAAACTACCAACTTGATGAGTTTTGGAAATGCCAAGATGTTTTAGAGGATATTAGTTGTGCTCCTGGAGGAAATTGATAGTTTACTGTCTTGAGAATATGATGCTACATAATTTCTCTCTTATAATTGGTCCGACTTTAAAAAATGAATGTATTCAATTTGGTCGTTGAGTTTAAATTTGAATTTCAATAGAACTTGTATGACTAATTGTGAAAATATATTTATTTTTATGTCTAGTAGGGGAGTCTGACACCATTTATTATTTGTGTAGGTAATTATAATGAATGAGCTTGACCTATGTAGATGTGAGAGCAAGGATGGGGCAATGTGCATTTGATAACTTATTTAGTTGATAGAGGCTTGGATTAATTGCAGCTTAGGCACCAATAAGTGTGCACTAAGATGTGTAAATATAAACTATTTGAATTTTGTAATAAGTGTGTGGTTATTGTAGACATTAAATTTTGTAGGTTAATTAAAAATTGTGTATTTTGGACCAACTTGTCATATGTTACAAGTGCATTTGCATGTATTTTGTCCATCTTCAATGGTAAAGTAAACAACAAATGAACATACATATGAAATACTTTACTAGACTTTTAATTTTTTTCAATGGATTATTTGAAAAGAATTAATTTGAAAATTAGATGTGCAACAAATAGAAGCTATTAATCCATAGACATCTATTGAACCTCTCTCCTAATAACATCTCAATAATCCCCTTTATAAAAATAATGTTTATTTTAAAATGTATTTATATAAACTAATTTTCCATATCTTTCAATAACATAAGACTTCCTATAAATGGAAGAGAGTGAATCATGACATCTAAAAATAGTATTAATTTTTCAAGCTTTGTAACATAAACTAATAAATATGAAACCGACCTCCCATATCTCAGCAACATAGCGCTATAGGTGGAAGTAAGTTGATCATAAGATCTAAAAAATGGTATTAATTGTTCAGCTATTTATTAATAGATAGATTTAGAAAGATACAGGTTCGTGTGAATTGATGTTTTCTAAATCCAATTCCTAAAAGCCCGAATTTCTTTGTCAGAAATTGCCTAGCAGCATTAAATGCATAATAGAAGCTGCACCGTCAATCCGGAGGCTTGAATAGAAAGGTACGTTGCCCTAAACATTTTCACTCTTCAATTTTAAGCTTGGAACTGCGAACATTTATTGTCTTCCGAACTTCGAAGTAGTACCGTCCATCCATTCCTTATGCAGACTTGGTTTCTGATTCTTTTATATCTTGCAGGAATGTCAATGTTCTTAGCTCACAACATACCAGCCATTGTTATGAGTAGGACAGGAGGAGGGTATTAAATTGTACTAACTAGCTATGTACGAAATGTGGGAAGAGTGCAGAAAAAATCATGGGCCGTTTAAGAAAGAAGCAAAGACAACCCATTATTTTTGTGGAGTGCACAAGCAGAGAAGTTTGGCTAAGCTGCAATGGCACGAGGCGAAGGGGGTAGCTCTATTGCAAGCTGCCCCACTCTACAGTTTGGTTTCGTGGGTGAAGACGTATGTTCAGTTTCTGAATCGTACTGCTCCAATTGTTACCGATTTGTGCATCGTAAATACTGTGAAGATTGTTATACTTGCCTTCTCTACGAGCTTCGTTGGGTGAAGGAAGAAAATGAAATACTTCATGCGGAGGGTGAGAAACAATTGGGAGTTACTGAGAGCCTGCGGGAAGAGATGAGATTATTGCGCGAGGAAGGTGCAAATCAACTGGTAGGCATTATTCGCGGCCTGCAACAGCAAATTTCATCATTGCGTGCAGAGAGCGCGAAGCAATTGGGAATAATTCAAAGCATGCAACAGGAGATTGAAATCTTACGTGCAGAGAGCGCGAAGCAATTGGGAATAATTCAAAGCATGCAACAGGAGATTGAAACCTTACGTGCAGAGGAAGCGAAACAAGAGAGAAATGTTGAAAGTGCAGAAGAAGAGATTGGGTTTCTGCGGAAAATCTCAGGGGAAGCACTGGCTGCTCCAGATGTCACGATCTGTGCTTCCGATGGTT